>PITA01003064.1:0-146571 GCA_004023965.1 Spilogale gracilis | reverse complement strand
GAAAAACAGAGAGAGTGAACAGGGAAACAAGAGGCAACAACAAAAGCAGAAAATACAGGGGTGCCTTTGAAAAAATTTCAGGGTAAAAAAGAGCAAAAAATAATGAAAAAAATAAAAAAGAATAAAAAAATTAAAAAAAATAAGAAATGTTATGGGGTGTTGTATTGGGTATCATGTTGTGATAAGAGGGGGGCTTTTTGCCGATGTTCTGCCGTTCTTCTGAACTTTTTGTTGTGGTTGAATTCCAGTTTCACAGCATTGTGGTCAGAGAATATGTAGAGGATAATCTCAATCTTCTGGTATCGGTTGAGCCCTGATTTGTGACCTAGTATGTGGTCTATTCTGGAGAAAGTTCCATGTGCACTCGAGAAGAATGAGTATTCTGCTGTTTTAGGGTGGAATGTTCTGAATATATGTATGAGAGCCATTTGGCCCAATATGTCATTCAAAGCTCTTGTTTCCTTGTTGATTTTCTGTTTAGATGATCTGTCCATCGCTCACAGTGGTGTGTTAAGATCTCCTACAATTAATGTATTTGTATCATATGACTCTTTATTTTGCTTAACAGTTGTGTTATGTAGTTGGCTGCTCCCATGTTGGGGGCATAAACATTTACAATTGTTAGATCTTCTTGGTGTATAGACCCTTTGAGAATGATGTAGTGTCCTTTGTGTCTCTGACTACAGTCTTTAGATTAAAATCCAATTTGTCTGATATGAGAATCTCTATACCGGCTTTCTTTTGAGGCCCATTGGCATGAAAGATGGTCCGAGGAGAGAGAGTTTTAAGCAGACTTGTCACTGAGACCCATACAGGGCTGGATCTCAGGAACCTGAGATCTTGATCTGAGACAAAATCAAGAGTCAGATGCTTAACCAACTGCAATACCCAGGCACCCCTCCTCAAATATATATTTTACTAATTCATTCATTAAATGTGTTCATTCCAGTGCTCAATTTCAAATATTATACATTTAATTAATAGTAATTGTTTATTCTTATTTTCTATTTAACTGATTGTTTTAATTAACTTCTATGTTCAATTAATCCAATTATTTCTTTAATTATATTAAACATATATATTTTTATTCTGTATCTAGTTATTCTAATAGCTGAAGTCTTTTAGGTCCCTTGTGTTCTTACGCATTTTATGAGTTTTGGTTTTAAGCTCAAATTTGTTAGAGGTTTATCTATGTGAATCTCTGAGGCCTGGTTAAATGTGCATTTCTCTTAATAGGTTTATATTTCCCAGGTATCTGGGGGAAATGCTATCTACAACTACTTTAAATGAAATTCTCATTTGATGACATTTTGGACAACAAGGTACTTAACTCCAGAGGATGAATATTCTATAAAAAGGATATTTCTCTTCTATATAAGGATATAGTACTGTTCTATAGGCAATAAAATATACTGATTCTAGTTTGGATTTGTAGGACAAATATTTTTGATGATGCACTACTATTTCAAGCTGTATAGTGATCTGAAGTATGTTTCCATCAAAAGTTGTATATTAACTTCTGATCATTTACTGAAGAGTTTCACATTTATATTCTTTAAGCTATTAGAAAAGAAATCATTCCATGCCTTAATTTTTACTTAAAATAAAGCCAACCAAGTAATTTTGGAAGATGTGGTGAATACAGTTCACCTCTGCCTTTGGCTCATGTCATAATCCCAGAGTCCTTTGGATTAAGGCCCATGTCAGGCTCCCTGCTCAGCAAGGAGCCTGCTTCCCCTCCCCCTCTGCCACTACCCCAGCGTATGCGCTCTGTCAAATAAATAAACAAAGTCTTATTAAAAAAGACATAAAGACAATGTCTAAACCTATCTTTATAAATAAGTTATAAAAACTTGCCATTTTCCTTAATCATTGAAAATCACCTAGTATTGGTAATGTGACAGGGATACAGTAAACTAACAACTTAATAAACATTCTTTATGGACTCCTTAGAAGTGATCATTTCGATTTCTAATGGAATTTACACAAACACATAATCCTACATTTTTCTCAACTGGAGAAAATTCTAATCCAAATGAATTTCTTTAATAATCTAAAATAAAATACAAATTTCCTTAATAGCTCATCATTTTTAAATAAAAAAATATTAAAGAGGAAATGATATCTTTGTGAATTAAATATGAATGCTGCCATTTTAATGCATTTGAGTGTCTATATAACCATGCAAGTTGTCTCTTCTCAGGATTGTTGGATTATTGGATTGTTCCTCTTTCTCAGACATGAAAACAAGGCCAACCTTCTGTGGTTGCCAAAAGGAACTATTCTAACATAATCAAATTGAAGGCCCCATGACTCTGGAACTCTTCTTTCCCTCTAATGAAAAGGATTTGGGGGTTTTATTATTCTTACTATTATTGTCATTGTTCATGGTTGTTGGCTCCCTAAGATCCTATCAGGCAACCCTAAAGGGACACTAAGAAAAAGGGCATCATGCTTTCATTGTGGTTAGAGCATCACCTCAGGGTTCTTACTGAACTCAGCCATAACTAAGGTAAATCTCTGAACTGCCAAAACATTTCTAGGATTTAACATTTGTAATGTGAGCTGGTGCTTGTGTGCAAACACATACAAGGGCATGTGTGCACACACGCACACATACATACCATATTCTTCCTATGTGAATTCTCCTTTTCATTTTGCCACCACTTTCATAAAATGCTTCATCTAGAGAACCCAAGCAAGAACAGTTAGGCAGTATGTTTACAAATATCAGGATATGGCAACAATTAAGCATGAACATCACATGAATAGGATAAACACAATCCTCTTGGAACATTTTATTCCAAAACATTTTTTGGGTCCTATTTTCAGTGCTACTGAAGATTGCAGACAGTACAACCAGAACTTAGCTGTTTCAGAAAAACACACCAATATAAGAGAGTCACTGGCTCACAGAATTCATAATTTTTAATTCCAGGCAACAAAAATTCAAGCCAGAAGACATTGAGCATGAGACACACATATACATGCACACTTACAGTCTAACTTATAATGCATGCTTTGAGAATAACTTTATGTGCAATAACAATAGATAATATATGTTATATATTATGAAAATATTTCTAGATTCTCCAAACACTAAAAGAATTGACTGATCCTGCAGCACACCAGAAAATTTCTAGTTTATTGCCAAGCTGCATGCTCAGAAAAGGTAATAGCTGGTGGATGTTACTTCAGTTCGTGGATCTGAAGCAAGAAGAGTATTGACATATCCTTTTCTATACACGTTCAGTATAATAGTTTTGCAGAGAGTGAAACAATGTGAATCATAATCTAGATTACAAAAAAGATGGAACTAAAGTATATGATGGCAGATTTAAATTTTTATCAGAAAAAAAAAAAGACAAACAGATTTTTGAACCAACAAAACTACTGTGAGATGCCTTTTCACAGTCATACACATCAATGCTGACAGGTGGGAAGCTATAAAGGAAAAGGAAGTAACATGCTGAGTTTTTACTTGGATTGAGTCAAAACAGATAAACACACTGATTGGATGGCCAGCTGTCAAAGAAGGCAGAATGTATCTGAGAAGAAATACACATGACTTACTTGGATTTACATTCAGATTAATTTAAATGGAAAAGAAACATTTTTAGTCCAATTCTATTATTTTAAAATTACAAATGTAATATATGCAAACTGTAATATCTCTGGCAGCAAAGAAGGGCAAAAATAAAAAGTAAAAATTGTCTTTGCTTACAACACTGTATTTCTCATATAGTATACACTCTATAAGTCACAATACACATAGCTTTCTTCAATTTGGTTTTCCTCCTGGGAAAATATTATAACAATTTTCCATATCCATGAACACAGACAGATATAGGATACTATAAATCAAAGCATAACTGCAATGTTATTTACAGATATTTAGATCACTACCATATTTTTTTATAATCACAAACAATGTTGTAATGAATGTTCTGTAAAGGTCTTTAGGTATTTTCTGCATGTGTGTGGGGGCAATTCCCCAATGAAAAAAAAAGTAATTCTCTTTATGCCTCCTTACCTATAGAATTCTTCTTCACTCCCAGCCCCAGCTCCCTCTACCCACCCTACCATTCACACATATAGATGTGCTTGTTTAATTCAAACTAATCATACAATCTCCATAAAAAGTTACTTCTTTTAAGAAGTGTCTCCTGATTAATTCCATTCTTACCCTTCTTTTTGATTCCCATAAGATAGTGTATAGACATTTTTAAAATATTATTTATTTTTTAATCACATCAAAGTCCTGGTATTCACACCTCACTTTATTTTCTACTGGAGTGGAATATGTAGAGTTTCTACAATCCCTATAATAAAATCCCTATAATAAAAATAAATTATACTCAGAAATCTGTTCAATTATTTAACTCAATAAAGTGATTAACTGATCTGAAGATCAGGAAATTTAGTTTTGATGGAATTAATTCAATTCAGACGAATCATTTAGTCTATATAGACCCACATGAATATAGCCTCTATCATTACAGTAATATATCCTACAGCAAATCCTATACCACTAACACACCAAAGGAGATTGACCATCAGCATTACAAGTATTAATAGCTATGATTATTCTAGATTATTATTACTCATAGTATAATTTAAACATGATAAAAGCACTTCTAATGCAGGATAAGATAAAATAACAGGGACCAGATATAGCCTCCAGTCTGAAGCAACTAAAAATGTTAGAAGAGATACATAACACAACAGTTCCCAGACATAGGACATAAAACAGTATAGAACAGTGATCCCTGACAGAAGAAAAACAAATTATATGATCCCTAGGATAACTGCCTGAAAAGATTTTCCATGCAGCAATAATAGAGAAGGGGAACCGAGATGGATTCAGGCAGTCTTCCTCAGTTGAGAAAATGTAATACAGTACCCTAAAAAAATGTCAAGGCAGCTATAGTTCACTGGCAGAACATTAAAAGAAAAAGCCATGCAAAACAGCTACAAGATCTACAAAGAGTAACTCCTTATTTAAAGCTGAGTACTAGTAAGTACATGCATATGATGGAACTACCTGAGAAGAATAATCTACACGATTCATGCATGCCTGAGAAAAGTTGATGTTTCACTTAGCTGGAATTAAAGAATCTCATGAGTTATAGCACATCAGGTAGAGTACCAAAACATGCTTAACTCAGCAGTGGAAAAAATTAATCCTAGAAGAAACTCTGCTCTGGTCCTGCTTAACAAAACTCAAAACAAGCCCCAAAAGGGCCAAACTATTTTCAAGTAAGTTCAATACATTCCAGAACAAAAGTCAAAGTCAAGATCTTGACAGGATATAAAAATATTCAGTACCAACATGGTAAATTCCACAATATTTGTGATACAATCAAGAATTATAATGCATTAAAATATGCATATAAATGCACATAAAATATAACTATAAAAAATGAATCAATTAGGAAATTTAGAAATGACACAGAAGAGAAAACTAGCAGACAAGAGTATTAAGAATCTTTATTATTACAGTTTATATGGTGAAAAGGTTAGAAGACTGAACATACAAGGTTTGTAAAGATCAAATCTCTAGTGCTAAGAAATATACAAGATTAAAATAATACAGTAGGGGTGACAGGGTGGCTCAGTTAGTTATGTGCCCAACTCTTGATTTCAGCTCAGGTCATGATCTCACAGTTATGAGATCAAGCTCCAGCTCAGGCTCCACACTCAGCACAGAGTCTGCTTGAGATCCCCTCTCTCTCCCTCTCTCTTTTCCCCTCCCCTGCTAATTCACTTATAAATACATAAACAAACAAACAAAATCTAAACAAAATAAAATAGTAGATATAATTAATGACTGGTTAGATAAAATAGAAGGAAACTTAGTAAACTTGAAAACACGGCAGAGAAACTATTCAGAATGAAACAAAGCAAAAGGACTGAAATAAAAAAGAAAATGTACAGAGCATCAGTCAGCTATAGAACTATTTTAAGGATCCTAATATGTATGATTGAGTCCCCAAAGAAGCAGGGGTAGGAATGGCAGAAAAAAAAATTGGAAAAAATAATAAAGGAAGATGTTTAAATTTTCTGAAAACTACAGAACCACAGAACCAAAAAACTCAACAAACCAGAAGTACAAGAAAAATGATGAAAATTCTGCCAAAGTAAATTATAATCAAATTACTTAAAAACATTGATAAAGAGAAAATTAAGAGGAACTGTAGGAAAAAGAATACAACTTATATAGAGTAACGAAGAATGACAGATTTCTCACTGGAAATAATGTAAGCCACAAGACAATACAGAATACCTTTAAAATACTAAAAGAAAGAAAAACCTGTCAACCTAGATTTCTATACTAAGCGAAATATGTTTTTAAAAACACAGGAAAAATGAAGATTTCTTCGAATAGACTTTTTTTCACAAATGCAGGAAGAATATACTGCCAGCAAATTGCACTGTAAGAAGTGTTGGGGAGGGGTGTGCACCTGGGTGGCTCAGTTGTTAAGTGTCTGTGTTGGGCTCAGGTCATGATCCCAGGGTCCTGGGGTCGAGTCCTGCACTGGGCTCCCTGCTCAGCTTCTATTGCTCCCCTCCTTCTACTGCTCCCCTTACTTGTGTTCTCTTGCTCTGTCAAATAAATAAATAAAATCTTAAATTAAAAAAAAAAAAAGAAAAGAAAAGAAATGTTAAAGGATGTGCCTGGGTGGCTCAGTCGGTAAAGCATCTGACTCTTGACTTCTACTCGGGTCATGATTTCAGTGTTGTAAGGTCAAATCCCACATCAGGCTGTGCTGAGCATGGAGCCTGCTTAAGATTCTTCTCCTAAAGGGGTGCCTGGGTGGCTCAGAGGGTTAAGCCTTGTCTTCGGCTCAGGTCTTGATCTCAGGGTCCTGGGTTCAAGTCCTGAATTGGGCTCTCTGCTCAGCGGGGAGTCTGCTTCCCCCTCGTTCTCTGTCTGCCTCTCTGGCTATTTGTGATCTCTCTATGTGTCAAACAAATAAGTAAAATCTTTAAAAAATAAAAAAAAAAGATTTTTCTCTCTATGTGTCAAATAAATAAGAAACCCAAGATGGGACTCTCTCAGGATCCACAGAGTAGAGCTAAAGGACTGCAGAGCTGGGGAGGATAAATATTGAGAATGGAAGGTACAAATAGGCAAGGGGTAAAGCTATCTAGGTTAAAAAAAAAAAAATTCTGTATTCCCTTCAGCCTGGTATGAGGAAGTAGGGTGATACATTTAATATACTTAGGACAAAAGTATAGCTCCACCTCAAATACCTAAGTTTTTTTTTAAGATTTTACTTATTTATTTGAGTGAGAGAGTGATAGAGAGTGACACAGAGCATGAGAGGGGAGAGGGTCAGAGGGAGAAGCAGACTCCACGCAGAGGTGGGAGTCCGATGCAGGACTCGATCATGGAACACTGGGATCATGACCGAGCCCAAGGTAAATGCCCAATGACTAAGCCACCCAGGTGCCCCTCAAATACCTATTTTTATAGAGCTTCAGGGGGCATTCATTCACACAAAGTATATATTCTTATTTTATGCCTGTAACTTTGAGAAGTTAGTAAGTCTATATACTAAAGCTTAGAGATATGAATGCCACCAGTTATTTATTTAGTAAATGTTGGTGGTAGTGATTAAGTCTAAGATCTATATTTACAAATTCCCTTTCCACTTAATTTTTAAAATAATCTATGTACTAAAAAGTATCATCTAAAATACAGTTTGAAGATTCCATTTCTAACTTTCAGAACTACATAATTTTAATAAGTCCTTGACCTAAAATCTATCAACCCCTTTGAATAAATATATTTTAAGTGTCTTATAATCATTAGCTGTGTTAGTAAAACACTAATATGTTATGACTTCACATTAGCTGGACCTATCTACATCACAAAATTAGGGAAATGTCCGAAATAAAGTCCTATCACACAGTGGATCATAATCTTCTCTCTTCTCTTAAGTAGTTTACATTAAATTACCTAAAATTTGCTGAGAATAAACTGTAAGAATAAAGGCACAATAATGCAAAATTCTATTGTCATAGTTTCTGAGTCTGCCAGGAAAAATGAGTAATATCAGTAAAATGAGCTCCTTTGGGGTTCAACAGATACATTCACTTTAAAAAGACCAGAAAATTTGATATTAAATATCTCAAGGAATATCTGAGATCCATTAAGGAAAATTAGCTTACCTGTGTCAGAATACCAAATGGGAATCACTGATATACTAGATATCAAATCTTCCCAAAAGCTCAGCAAAGCACTATGCTAATGGTCTATACTGCTATGTCTTTTAAGGTAAAATATAGTTGGGTATAATGTAAATATTTTGAGAAGATAGATAACAACCTAAGTAAGCTAGAGGAGAAAAAACTGAATACTGAAGCTAGAAAATGTCTTAAAGATCATTTTTGTCTAATTCCTTCACTGATCTAGTGAGAGAATTGCAACCTAGCAATTAAGGGATCATCTAGGGCAATGTTGTCCAAAAGAAGTATAATGCAAGCCACAAATGTTAGCCACAAATGGTGCAAATTTTCTAGTGGTCACATTAAGTAGAAAAAAAAAAAAAAAAGGGCAGATGAAACTAATATTTTATTTAATCCAATATATCTAAAATACTACCAATTCAACATATAATCAATACAACACATTATTAATGAGCTTATATTCTCCTTTCTCTTAAGTATTTGTTATTTTATATGTAATTTACAGTTTCAGTACATTTTTATTAGTTATATTTTAATACTCAACAACCACATGTGGCTAGAACTAAAACCATCAAACTACAATAGAGATGAAATGAGAGCTCTGAAATTCTGATTCCTGGCAGAATATAAACTCAAAATATTTCCAAGGTTGAGTTCATTCTAAATAATTTAAAATGTTCATAATGAAAATATGCTATACTCGAGTTTTCTGTAGCATATAATGAATAATGGATAAAAATCTAAGATAAGTCTTCCAATAGAGACATTCCCTTCAAGAAATGATCAAAGGAGGGGCGCCTGGGTGGCTCAGTTGGTTAAGCAACTGCCTTCAGCTCAGGTCATGATCCCAGAGACCCAGGATCGAGCCTCACATCGGGCTCCCTGCTCGATGGGAGGCCTGCTTCTCCCTCTCTCACTCCCCCTGCTTGTGTTCCCTCTCTAGCTGTGTTTCTCACTGTCAAATAAATAAATTCTTAAAAAAAAAAAAGAAAGGAAAAAAAAAAAGAAGTGATCAAAGAAACCTACTATCTATATTATCTATATCAATAGATAATGGAAGACCCATCAAGGTTTTACTCCATTTTATACCACTAAGGTGGCAAAAATCCAGTTATCATTATTATTAAAAAGACATTTATTTTCTAATCATTTCTTTCAAAAGCATATATAAAGTTTTACAGGGCACTAAACTTTTATAGACAAATTTATTTATCAATAAATAATTATCTTCCCAGCCTTTTGTCTGACATTAATCTATGTCTATTTTAACAACAAATATATACTACTTTTCACCTGAACCATTATTAAAGTGGAGGTACAAAATGACTACTCTTGGGACACTAGGATGGTTCAGTCAATGAAGCGTCCGACTCTTGATTTCATCACAGGTCAAAATCTCAGGGTCACAAGATTAAGCCCAACGTGGGGCTCCATGTTCAACACAGAATCTGGGCACCTGGGTGGCTCAGTGGGTTAAAGCCTCTGCCTTCAGCTCAGGTCATGATCTCAGGATCCTGGGACCCGAGGCCCACATTGGGCTCTCTGCTCAGCAGGGAGCCTGCTTCCTCCTCTTGCTCTGCCTGCCTCTCTGCCTACTTGTGATTTCTCTCTCTGTCAAATAAATAAATAAAATCTTAAAAAAAAAAAAAGAAAAAACACAGAATCTGCTTGAGATTTTGACTCGCCCCTCCTTTCACCCCTCCCCTCATTCATGCACCCTCTCTCTCTCAAATATATAAATAAAACAAAATGGCCACTCTCATAAGATGTGTTTGCATATAGAATAATATTTTACATTAGTTTGCTGTTTTTAATTTTAAAAAGAATTTCTCTCTGTAAAAGCCCAGATAGTATCCAAATTTACTCTGTAAAAGCCCAGATAGTATCCAAATTTTACTCATAAACCTTAAAATAGCTTAATCCTTGATTGAACAGAGAACTAATTAGCTAAATATGAACTACTACTTCATTATTTTCACTTACCAAAATGTAAAATCTTTAAAGATTACCAATCAAATTTGCTAATAACACCCCAATGTAACTTTAAAAAGTCAAATCTCTAAATTATAGCATAGAAACAAGATATCAATAATAAGGATCATACATTTTAAAAACATTAATGTACTCAAATCATAGATATGTTTTTGAGATGGCTGTATCACCATTACCATCCCCACCATCATCACTACCACCATCATCATTACTACTATAAACATCACAAAATGTCAAGACTAAAGTTTGAAGAAATCACTTTATGCTATTTTTCTCTCAGAAATGAGTTTAAAAACTGTTCTAATAAAATAATTTTTTGTCTAATGATCAAATAATTTTTATAACATTATGACAAAATGAAGATATATCTTAGTCTAATATTTAACTGAAGGCAAAATCATAAAATACTTCTGATAACTAGAAATGTATTATATAATTAGTTTTATATTATTTTAAAATTTTCCTGATCTTAATTTTTACTTTGATTTTGGGATTTAATTATTATGTATTACAAGATAAAGTCCAATTTCAGCATACTAAATGATATTTGTGGCTTCTAACACTAAAAACTCTCTGAAAGGAATCAATTTCTGATCTATATAAATGAGTTAGAATAATCTGAAATCATAAAGGTTTTAGAAAATAATCCAATTGTATATATTTATATGTGCAAGCCACATTATATCATACCTTAAAAATAAAAAGGAAAATAGAAAAAAGGAGGGAGAGAGAGAAGAAAGGAAAAGAAAGAGGACAGGTTGAGGGAGGAACAAAGAGAAGAAGGAAGAAAAGTAAAGTATTTGTACAATTCTGAAATATGTAACAAATTCACTAAACATACCAAGTTCAATAATTTAATTGAAGGTATCTAAGTTTCTATTTGGGACTTCATTAGGAAGTCTAATATGGTTTTGTGTGGTGCTGATGAAATATGAAAATGTTACCTATGAAAGGAGAATGACAATTTTTTTTAAAAAATTGAAAGTATTATGGAGTTTATTTTTACTGAGGAAAAAAAAGAAAAGTCACATTCCTAAGGCAGATAATTTCTTTAAGCTTCAAAAGAATGTTTTCATTTGAAAACTACAGATTGCAATCAGATTTTAATATAGATATTTCCATTTATCTTTTTTCAAAACACTTCACTGCCAAAAGTTTTCGTAACTTTAGTGTCAAAAGTAGTTACTTAAAAAGCTCTTTATTGGGCACCTGGGTGGCTCAGTTGGTTAATCGACTGCCTTCGGCTCAGGTCATGATCCCAGAGACCCAGGATCGAGCCCGACATCGGGCTCCCTGCCCGGCAGGAAGTCTGCTTCTCCCTCTCTCACTCCCTTTGCTTGTGTTCCCTCTCTGGCTGTATTTCTCTTTGTCAAATAAATAAATAAAATCTTTTTTAAAAAAATTTTCTTTATTCACCATACTTTAGATTATATAAAGAAGCAATTTCCTTTATAGATTTTACTTTAATCCAATTGTAATTCATTAAAACAATAGCCTTTATACATAAGAAAAACTTTTTCTTCTTTGTCTTCCTCATTGTGAAATAGTTACTGAATGCCTACTGTGCAATCAGTAGATTTCTAAATTCATCACTAAATACTAGATATTTTAATGAGTTTTAATGCTGTGATAAGTTTGTCTAACAATATTTTATATAGCAATATAGAAAAATAAATTTAAGATTAGCTTAAAAATAAGCTATTTAAGTTTTAATTATGTGATCTTTATTATTTGGAAATATTCCCTAAATATTTATTCAATTACTTTAATGTGTATAATTTTAATTATTTTAATGTTTATTTAGGAAAACAAGTATGACTATATCATCATCATTATGAATGATACATATATAAGAAAGAATCCCCAAACTACAGCCTCCTTTGGAAATCATATAATATTCCTGTGTCTTTCAACAATCTTTCCCACATCCACCTGTAAGTTTTAGAACTCTAAAAGCTTATCAAGCTTTAGACTCTAAAAATTGAAACTATTTCATAAATGAGAAAACTCCACATACCATTTAAGTCAGTTCCATAAAAAGAAAAAACATGATAACAAATGTTTCATTTTATGTGCATTATCCCCATTTAATTCACTTCTACTATTACATGACTTTACTTACTATGAAATTCCAAATGACTGAAAACATGTAAAATTAATCTACAAAATAATTATTAAAAAGAAATGAAAAATTGGACCAAAGTAATATCACAAATAAGGCAGAGCAGGATTCTCCAGGAATTAATCTGTCTACAAAAACAACTGTTAAAGTGTCAAGAACTGTCAGAATAAACTATTCCAGAATTCTGAAGTCTAGTGAAACCCTGGCAGCACCCACGAGGCTGAATGAAAAACCAGTGAAGTTCCTGATAAATTTTCTCAACTTTGGCATATTACATAGCAGCTATCATCCTCCAATCCCCATCCCATGGCCAGAAGCCATGGAAAGGTCAGATAGTGTTCTTGGTGCAACTCACCTGTGTCAGGAAATAAAAACATTGTCCAACAAAAGCTCGGGTTGTGTATTTTGATCTGTATGTCAATTCACTGAGTAACTGGCACACAGGCTGGCCACTGTTTCAAACTTATTGGGCTAAAGACATTTCCTAGGCAACATTTGTCAAAAAATTTTCAAGACACCGAACACATTTTTCTTTTCTTTTTGGATCCAGACTTTCAAGGAATTCTCTGTAAAATCACTAGCTGAACAGGGAACTTTAATGACTACACATGACAAGGAATACAGGTTTGGTTGCAGGGGTGGAATAGAAAAATTCACTAAACGAATGGATTACTGCAGATTTCCAACAAGTAACCACAGAAATCCAAAGTGAGGGGAAAGAATCTTATTTTTACAGTTACTACATTACAATATTCAAGATGTCCAGTTCTCCACAAAAAAAATTACAAAGCATGCAAAGCAAAAAGAAAGCATGGTCCATTTACAGAAAAAAAAAGAAGCCAAGAGAAATCATTCCTAAGGAAGCCCAGTTATTGGACTTAACTATATAAAAGACTAAATTACTGCCTTAAGCTTAGGAAGCTGAAGGAAGCCATAAATAAAGAACAAAAGGAAATCAGGAGAATAATGTATGAATAAGTAGGAAACATAAAAAAGATAAAAATTATAAAAAGAAATGAAATAGAAATTACCGTACTGAAAAAGTACAGTAACTCAGAAATTCTTCTAAAAGGATTCAGTGGTTCTATCAGGCAGAAGAAAAACCAGTAAATTGAAGATAGAGTAACTGAAATTACCCAGTCTGAGGAGCAAAAGGAAAAAAATATTTTTTTTAATTGAAGAAAGCCAAAGCATTGAAAGAACACCACACTACCCAGCATATCAACATATGTATCATGAAAGTCCCACAAGGAGGAAAGAAAAAAAAAAGAGAGAGAGAGAGACAGAAAAAATATTTTAAAAATAGTCAGGGGACCTGAGTGGCTCAATGGGTTAAAGCCTTTGCTTTTGCTTCAAGTCATGATCCCAGGGTCCTGGGATCAAGGGCCACATAGGACTCTCTGCTCAGCAGGGAGCCTGCTTCCTCCTCTCTCTCTGCCTGCCTCTCTGCCTGCTTATGAACTCTCTCTCTGTGTCAAATAAATAAATAAAATCTTTTTAAAAAATAGTCAAATCCCTTTACTCTTGGACTCCATATTTGCAAATTCACCTGCTCACTGCTATTCATTTGTAATTCCAATAGCCATGCTCACCAGCATTTTCAGTCATTTATGTACATTCAGCAAAAAAATTTCAGTTGTCTAATATGCATACTTCCAACTGAGGTCAAAAAAGCTCTACCTGCTTCTTCAAGCTCCCATCCTCAATATCCTTTACATTCTACTTAATTACTTTTTTTTTTTTTTTTTACATTTTTGTGCTCTTTGGTAGTGATTTCACTGTTCAAATAGTGCTCAAGTGCAGGCTAGTGTTCCTAAGGGCAAAAAGTGATGTGCCTTTCAGAGAAAACTGATGTTCAGGCATCAGTTATATTGTCTGTTGGCCATGAGTTCAATGTTAATGAATCAATAATATGGTACATCACAATAAAGGAAGAGGATATTTGCCAATCTCTTTGTGAGCCCACTCCAGAAAGTATTGAATAACATTTAGAATGTGTGATAAAGCTATGGAAAGATGGAAAAGCATTTAAATTTGTGGATTCATGAGACAGCAACCAATAACAAAAACTATAATGGAAAGAATTGTTTTGATGCTAAAAGCTAAATAAAACATAATAATATTAACCCAAGGTCCAGAAAATATTAAACTCTGCTGGCTGTTTTATTATCAAAAGAAAATAAGTATATATTTGTAATAAATAAATATTAAATAGGTGTCTTTAAAGAGATGTACCCCCCCACACACAAAAACAGGAGATACATATAGAAAACAAAGTTATGTAGTGATTGGTTGACAAAAATTTGTGACCAGAGGCTCCCAGAAACTTGACCCTGTATTACTACTAGAAGAAATGGCTCTAATTCAGTGGTTGTAGTGACTTTATAAAAATAACTACTATGAATAAGGAGAATCAAATGTAATGAGACTGGGCCAGTAATCAAAAACCTCCAAACAAAGAAAATTTCAGAACCAGATGGTTTTTCACTGGTAAATTCTAACAATACTTAAAGGATTAGCATCAGTTCTCTCAATTTCTTTCAAAAAATAGAAGGGAAGATACCATAATACATTCTGTGAGGCTAGCTTCATGCTACCAAAAAAGCCTTTAAAAGCTAAACAAAGAATTATTATATGACATAGGAATTCCATCTTAGATATATACCCAGAAAAAAAATGAAAATGTGTATCCACATAGAAATTTGAACACAAATATTTATAGCACCCTTATTTATAACAGCCAAAAATGACCTAACTGCCCATCAACAAATGAATAAATATACAAACTGTGACCTATGTAATAATTATTCAGCCATAAAGAGAAGCAAGGTACTGATATATGCCACAATTTGAATGAGCCTTGAAAACTTTATACTAAGTGAAAGAAGCAAAATACAAAAGGTCACACATTATATGATTCATTTATGTAAAATATCCAGAATAGGTAAATCCATAGAAACAAAAGTAAAATTAATGGTAACTGTACCACTAATGGGGAGCAGAGAAGATAAAGAATGGATACTTAAATAGGTATGGGGTATTTTTCTGGAGATGATGAAAAGATTTTGAAACTAGAAGGGTAGTCAAACAACACTAAAATTGCACTAAATGCCACTAAATTGTGCATTTAAAATGGGTCACTTCAGTTAGAAAGAGAGAGAAAAAAATGACAATGAAAATAAATGACAATAAAATTAATTCATGGTTTCCTGAGTAGAAGGTACCATCAGTTACTTCTCTAAAATTAGACTGCTGTCCTAATTTTAGAGACAACCCTAACAGACAGACAGGGGGCAGACATCTGGTCTGACAGCAGCCCCTAACCCCTGAAAGCTTCTCAGGGGACAATGCAGGGTAGCACCCAGCGATTCAGTGTGGTAGTAATCAAAACAGCATGGTACTGGCATAAAAACAGGCACAAAGATCAATGGAACAGAATAGAAAACCCAGAAATAAATCCGTGATTATATGCTCAATTAATATACAACAAAGGAGGCAAGAATACATAATACGAAATGGAAAAAGACAGTCTCTTCAACATATGGCTCTGGGAAAACTGGACACCTACTTTTGAAAGAATAAAACCAAACCACTATCCTACACCATATGCAAAAATAAACTCAAAGTGGATTAAAGACCTAAATGTGAGACCCAAAACCACACAATTTCTAAAACATAGATAGTAATGTCTTTGACATCAGCCAGAGAAACACTTTTATAGATATGTCTCCTTTAACAAGGGAAACAAAAGTAAAATTAAACTATTGGGACTATAACAAAATAGGAAGCTTTTACACACTGAAGAAAACCATCAACAAAATAAAAAGACAACCCACCAAATGAGAGAAGAGGTATGCAAATGATATATCCAGTAAGGGGCTAATACCTAAAATACATAAAGCAGTCACCAACTCAACACCCAAAAAACAAATAATCCAAATAAAAAATGGACAGAAGACATGAATAGGCATTTCTTCAAAGAAGACATGCAGAGAGCCAAGAGATACATGAAAAGATGTTCAGTATCACTCATCATCAGGGAAAGGCAAATCAAAACCACGATGAGATATCACCTTACACCTGTCAGAATGGTTAAAATCAAAAACACAAGAAACAACAAGTGTTGGCAAGGATATGGAGGAGGAAGCATTGTACACTGTTGGTAGTAATGCAAACTGGCATAGCTACTGTGGAAAACAGTATAGAGGTTCCTCAAAAAATTAAAAATAGAATTTCCATATGATCCAGGAATTCCACTACTGGGTGTTTACCCAAAGAATATGAAAACACTAATTCAAAAAGATATATGCACCCATCTGTTTATTGCAGCACTGTTTATAATACCCAAGATATGGAAGCAACCCATACAATGGAATATTACTCAGTCACAGAAAAGAATACAATATGCTATTTGCAACAATATGGGTGAAGCCTGAGGGTATAGAGAAATAAGTCAGCCAGAGAAAGACAAATATCATTATGACCTCACTCATAGTGGAATTTGAAAGAAAGAAAGAAAGAGAGAGAGAGAGAGAGAGAGAGAGAGAGAGAGAGAAAGAAAGAAAGAAAGAAAGAAAGAAAGAAAACAAAGAAAACAAAGAAAAAGAAAGAGACAAACAGACTCTTAAATATAGAGAACTGTTGCTTGACAGAGGGGAGGTTGGTGGGGGATGGGTGAAATAGGTGCAGGGGATTAAGAGCACAGTTATCATGATGAGCACTGAGTAATGAATCAAATTGTTGAATCATTATATTGTACAACTGAAACTAATATAACACTGTATGTTAATTATAGCTGAATTAAAAATAAATTTAAAAGAATTTAAAGATTTTATTTATTTATTTGACACAGAAAGAGAGATCAGAAGTAGGCAGAGAGACAGGCAGAGAGAGAGGAGGAAACAGACTCCCTGCTGAGCAGAGAGCCCTACGCTGGCCTCGATTCCAGGACCCTGAGATCATGACCTGAGCTGAAGGCAGAGGCTTTAACCCACTGAGCCACCCAGGCACCCAATAAATTAAAAAAAAAAAATTAAAGAAAGAATGGCAGTTTTACATAAAGGACAGTGGCTGACCAACTATATAAAAAGCAGGTGTAAGGACTCAGGCATAGTAACAATCTAGGACTATCTGACAAACAGCAAACAGCCCTTGTGGAGTAATCAAAGTATAGTAAATGATCTTCATGTTATCACAGTCATCAACAAATGGTTACCCTTTTGTTGTTGTATGTTAAACAAAGTAGTGTGACCTCCACCAAAGATACTTAAAATCAAAAGTATCTGGCATTTAAAAGAGATAGCAGGGGCACCTGGGTGGGTTGGTTAAGCGACTGCCTTCGGCTCAGGTCATGATCCCAGAGACCAGGGATCGAGCCCCACATCGGCTCCCTGCTCGGTCGGAAGCCTACTTCTCCCTCTCTCACTCCCCCTGCTTGTGTTCCCTCTCTAGCTATATTTCTCTCTGTCAAATAAATAAATAAAATCTTAAAAAAAAAAAAAAGAGATAGCAATTGTCACCAGAAAAATCCACTTTGTTGCAATATCTTAGTGAATAACCTGAACGGGATTTAGAAGTTGATCATATTAATCAATCAATACTCATCAATATCATCTAGTGAGAAGAAAAAAAAAGAAACCTTAACCTCATTAAAGGGTAACTGTAGTTTAACAAAAAGGGTCCTAGGCTTATGGATACCCACTTATGCATCTCATCCCTGCTTCTTCTTTCTAGCTATGTCACTTTTCAAGAAATTGACTTTCTGTCCTTTTTTTTTTCAATATTTTATTTATTTATGTGTGAGAGAGTGAGAGAGAGCATGAGTGGGGTAGGGATAGGCAGAGGGACAAGCAGACTCCCAGCTGAGCAGGGAGCCCAATGTGGGGCTTGATCCCAAGACCCTGGGATTATGAGCTGAGACAAAGGCAGATGCTTAACTGACTGAGCCACCCAGGCTCCCCTTGACCATCCTGTCTTGTTTTCTTCTGTAAAACAGATATAATAATATCTTCTTCACTGGAAGTTCACTTTATAGAGTGGCTAACAAACTTAGAGCATTCACGATTCCAAGACATAGTGGTAGAAGGCAATAAAAATGGTTTCAGGGAAAGATTATAATAAATGATGAAGCCATAAACAAAGGGCAAAGCTAGGAATCACTAGAATTCTTATGACTTCTCAAGGTTTGTCTTTTCAAGTCACTGTTGGCAGAAGAATCTTGAAAACCATACATCTGAATTGGAGTGGGAATTTACTATTATATTCTTCCTCAGCAGATTTTATCTGTTGTCAGATTCAATCCTCCAAAAACATAAATTTGATTCAATCACTGCGGCTTCCTGGTTTCTATCCTCAACTCTTTTTTTGCTCCAGACTGTCTGTGATCTCATCCAGAGCCATACCCTCATGCCATTTCTATCTCTGGCCTTGGCCTCTCTTCTATATTTAAAACAAAGGAGACTAAGAAGAGCCACCAGAGAAAAGAAAGAAGAATCTGGAAGAATGAGTATGACAGAATTCAAAAGAGATAAAGCTATCATTACCACAGTAGTATTTTAGGAAACTATGAATTCTACTAGATAGATTTCAGAACATGCTACTATATACATCATGGCTATAGGTAAACACAGACAGATGAGAATTTCAATCATTAAGCTAATGCTTTCTAGGAATATGTCCTTGAATAAGTCATTGTTTGTTTTCATGTTCTCAGTTAGCAAATGGAGATACAAATAATGCGTACCTTAGGATTATGATGAAAACTAAATAATATATTGAATCAAACGCGTTTAGCGAAGGACCTATTATTTGGCCAACAAAAATAAGCTGTTCTAGCTATGTGCCAACAAGCCTTCAGTAAATGCACATGAAAGTTTAAGTAAATGACGTGTTCCTTAATTTTAATAATATGCAGGTAACACAATCATTATTGCAAAATCCACACACTTTTACAAGTCCTTTGGTATATGCCGTATGTATGTAAGTATGAATGTGTTTTTTTTTTTAATCATTTGAAAATATGTAAAGGGAAGATTTTCAAGTTGACTGCTGAAAAGCAACATCCCCATTGCTTTGCATTTCAATAAGCTAATTTGCCAAATATAATTTTAAAACAGGGCATATATGCTCCAGGTAAGAAGTCAACATGGAAAAAGAAATACATGCACTTAAAAAAAATTGGCTCTGCCAGTAAGAGGCCACCCACTGCCCTTGATTGTTTTGTAAGTCCATTAAAATCAGTAAAGGAAACAGATACTAAAAACTTTAAAGTTCTTTTATGTTTACTTTCTTCAAGTAAAAATGCTATCTTTGACATGTAGACTTTAAAGGGATACATTACTAAGGATTAAACTGATCCATTAAAGGAACAGGATAGCCTTATGTTGATACTTATTTTAAAATTGTGAAATGATGAAAGTAATTTCTGTGGCCCATTTTAAACTATGGATCACAACAGAGTTAATGGAAGTTAATGTAAACAGCAATGAAATAATAAAACTGTAATTTGATAAAGGTATAGCCATCTACATTTCAATAAAAATGTATATAACACGCATAACTAAAATGATAGAGGTATCATTTTACTCCTAAAGCTTTACTTAAATGATTATCTACATTTCCATCTCAAAAAAAATTACTTTAGAATACACTTTACTTTGCCCAAAAGAACTTTTTCTTCACTGATTACTAAGATGAGATGTCATACTGTTAGCTGAGAACATTTACAATGAAAAGTTTTCATTGTAACTTGTCACCAATTTGATGCGTTCTAAAATTCCTCAGTATGAGTTTTAACAATCCCTGATTTCTTTTTGACACCTCTGAACAGAGCAGAGGAGTGGGATTACATAAAGCACTCTTTTGTGTTTCTTCCTTCCTCTTACCTGCATTCCCAATTTATAATTACTGTGAAAACTGATTTCTTGGCTAGGGAAAAACTCCTAAGGATTTCAAAAGAGAACTCCTAAAAAGTTCCCAGTATTCTAAAGCACACCTGAAAATGGAATGAGATGTTATTTAAATTCACTTAGCAAAAATTACCACAGTTGTGACAAGAGCTACAATGAACCAAATTGCACAACAACTACAAGTATGTGAAATAAACATTATACACTGGGCTCATAGCTTCATGTATTTAAAATCCTTCAGACTGTACTCCAGTGAATTTGCCTTGCTTTGTGCAGACTTTGTCCCCTTGCTCTGACTTCATTTACAGTTGACAGATGGTCACATCACTTACGACATTTCCCATTCAGCTCCATATTTAAAAATCAACTGCAGCGGAATGTAGCCTGGCAATGGACTTTTCTCCAATAAATATCCACAGCAGGGGACATCAAAAACCTCTCTTCTTTCAGATGGAAACAAAACATTTGTGTTTACATTAATACAACACTAGTTCACTTTCTTTCTTTGTGCCAATTACAGCTGGTATCAATTATGAAATGTTAAAAGCCTTGATTTTCCAGATAGTTGTTTCAAAAACACTCTTTTTTCAATTTTAGGCAAGTGAAAGAAAGAGCTAGAGTAATAATTTCAAATGATAATCAGTTCTTCTTTGTTCCCTGACAATCAAAAATTCCTTTCCCAATGGTCTTCTTCTCTAAGAAAATATCACTGACTTAAAATCTCAGATTTTTATGAATTTGAATCCTGGAAGTATCGATTAGACTACACTCATCCATTCTAAATAATGTGAGAATGACAGGGAACTTTTTTATTTATCAAACTACTCTGGCTTTTAAGTCTTCTCTTAATGCAAGGCTAGATTTCCAAGAAGCATTAGCAATAAAGCATTTAAATCACCAAAAGTGTAAGAAACAAAGAGTTAATATGAATAAAATCTGAAAAGTATAAGAGATTTGAATCTCTATTTCCAAAGACTCACAATACGTTAAATTATAAAACCATGATAAAAGATTTAATGGAGATATGCCATTAAACTTCTCTATTAAATACACACATAAGAAATAAAGAAGGAGCAGATTACGGCCTGAATCGGGGCTAGAAAGAAATAAAGAAGGAGCTGGAGGCCATAATTTTGGATTACTACTTTAATAGATAAAAGTTGAACTTAGTGAAAAGTTGGTTTTTATTTCTAATAATAGTCTCCTTTTTTCTCTTTTCAGTCAACTTAATTGAAGGATCCATCTCTATAGATGATACATAAAATTTTTGAAGTATTTAGAAAAGAAAGTCATAATTTCTCCAACCAATAATAATTTCCTCATTACAAATTATAATATTTGATGAACCATTATATTTAAATGAACTGACAATAAGTCAGGAAAACTGGTTTTCATAACCCATCTTATATCTTGATAGGGCTTTTAAATATAGTCTTTCCACTCTTTGGAATAAATGGTTAGCATCATCAGTCCTTTCATTTTACAAAGAGCCAATCTCTTGAGGTTGAACTCAAGCACCTAAAGCTAATTAATAGCAAAGACAAAAACCAAAATACAAACATTTCCAAAGCATGGATAACACTTTCTTCCCAAGTTCTGTGTGTATAAAGGGAAAAAAGGCATGGTTTTTGTTTGCTATTTTGTGCTTTAAACAAACCTTTATGGAGAGTTTACTATTGCCTTGATACTGTGCTGTTCACGGGGTTACAAAAAGGATTAAGTTGCAAGTCCCTTGTCTAGAAGACTTGAATTTGAGGCTGCAGATATATAAATAGATTGTTTCCATACAATGAGGAAGTATGGGAAATATATACAGATTTCTATAGTAGCCCCTTCCTTGGTATGTACTTTTGTTCTTAAATATAAAAAGCACTAACATTCTTAATTCCAGGTTGAGAGAAAATTTTGTGGGTTAACTCTTCTCCAACTTTTTCTATAAATGCATACTCTCAAAGGGTGCATCAAATTCCTGTTTCAACTTGGAGCAGTATTCCTGAGAGTGTGGTGTCTCTGTTTACACTGTTCATTTATTTTTTTAATGATTTTAAGTAGCACACATAGAATAGTTTTTTATTTTAGTAATTCTGCATTTATTGGAACCATATTGATTTTTCTTTTATTACAGATATGCCAATGGTGCTTTTTAAATTTAGGGTTTTTTAAAAAGCAACATAACAAAAAAAGACACTAAATAATAATATAGGATTACTCAACTACAGCACAAATTCTGCAAGTGGTTCAAGACTGAATAAAGTGCAGGAAACCCTCAGGCTGCCTCCTGAAAAAAACAAAATACCTGATAAATCTGTGAGTCACTCCTGGACAAGAAGCCATGTTAACCTTCTCAGGATCAATCCCATGATAGTATATGTGGTGCCAGAATGAACAAAACATTATTCTTTTTATCACCATAGTTTAATTTTAGAAAAATTTATGACCATTTTCATCAAAGCCAGAGCCTCAAAAACTTAATTTAGTTCACAGAATTATATGATTGGGGATATAATGTACAGCATGATGACTATTGTTAATAATACTGTATTGCAGCTCTTAAAAGTTCTCATAATAATAAAAAAAAATTCCAGCTATGTGAGGTGATGGATGTTAACTAAATTTATTATCGTGGCAATCATTTCACAATATATACACTGACTAAGTGATCACATAATATTATATACATAATTATATCTCAATAAAACTGGAAAATGGTTAAATGGCTAATTTTATATGTACAATTGAAAAAATTAATAATATAATAAACAAATACCCATTGAATTATACATTTACATGGGTGAATTTTATGGTATGTGAATTACAAAGCTGTTAAAAATTATGTCACCTTGAAAAAAAGCACAATATAGACATCAATTGATAAGATATAAGGTATAAACATTTGTAACATGCTGCACAAGTGAAAAGCACAAATTCTAGTCTTCCTTTAAATTGTGACTCCACTGCTTCTTGGTTACATGATTCTGGAAGGTTACTTAACTTCTCTATGCCTTGGTTTCTTCTATTCTAAAATAGGAATATAATGCCTTCTACATAGAATATCAAGACGATTAAAAGAGTTAATATTTCTTTTTTTTTTTAAATTTTACTTATTTTTTTGACAGAGAGAGAGATCACAAGTAGGCAGAGAGGCAGGCAGGCACAGAGAAAGGAGGAAGCAGGCTCCCTGCTGAGCAGAGAGCCAGATGTGGGCCTCCATCCCAGGACCCTGAGATCATGACCTGAGCCGAAGGCAGAAGTTTAACCCTCTGAGCCACCCAGGTGTCCAAGAGTTAATATGTTAAAATGCTTAATTGAGTACTGATCACATATAAGCCATTAGATAGTGCTAGTCATTATTAGAAATAAAAACACTTGGAGAGAAACACATCCGTTGATTTAGGTAGGGTGGATTTAGAGAGAGAGTGTTACGCTACTTCTAAGGCATTGTAGAACAACAACGTGCTTCATGAAAGAGATGAAATTTCAAGAGCTTCTTGGAAAACATTTGTCGTAGATGAAATAGAAAAAATATGGAGCTGGAAAATGGCAATAGTGGGAAAACCTTTGCAACTAGTATGCTGATGAACAGAACAAAAGACACCGACCAAATGTGCCTAAAAAGAGAAGAACTGGCATGTTAAGGGAAAGGTAATAAAATAGCTAAGGAGAACAAATAAGAACTTTAAATCAGAGAATCATAAGCTTGGGTACTACCCTTCTAGGTGATTCTGATGGTGAATTCGATGGCCAGGGCCTCACAAATCACCAAATAAGCCACAACAAATTTCCTCATGCTCCGACACAAAAATGAGTTGGGATATTTAATTACTGTCAGATATGTGCTTAAAAATTACAACATTATTTTATTATCTACTTCTGCAGGCTGAAGTCTGTGGACACAGACTTTCAGATAAAGATTAATCAGAGAGGCTCTTGAGAGTAAAGGAAGCAAGATTAGGCGGAGAAAAACTGGGCTGTGATATAATTGCAACCGAGGACTCAGCCAATCCCACAGGAGCTCTTTATCCTGAACTGAGGCAAGGAGTGCTCTTGTAATCCCTGCATTGACCTATCATTTCACGTGAGGTGCAAGTAGAGTAGGAAGTATAGCCTTAAGTGAGGCAGATCCCATCAGGTCAGGGTAATTGACGGAGAGGGCCTGGGAGCCATCATAGCCAGCACCCCTTACAGTTGGGAGTTAGGGCCCTACTCTGAGAGGGGACCTATGCAGGCAAATGAACACTCACCACATCCGTGGATACTATCTCTATGTCGTATTCTCCAGAAGAGCAGCAGCAGCAAGGCCTGGAAACTTGTTAGAAATGCAAATTCTCAGGTCCCAGGCCAGAGCTACTAAATGGGTACCTCTCGAAGTGGGGCTTACTAATCTGTGTTTCAACAAGCCCTCCAGGTAATTCTGATGCTTACTAAGTTTGAGAACCACTGCCACACATACTGTGTAAAATACAAAATACATACAAAATTATTTCATTGCAGCAACAGTTATCATACAGCCTGTACTTTGTGAATGCATATCATGGACTGATATTCAGTACTACTGGAAAATATGAAAATTTAATCACTTAGAGCCCTGACTTTGGGTCAGTTACAGAGCTGTTGGTTTACAGACGTGAAGGTAATTACCAAGCTATAGCAATATTTGATATAGCACTTTATATGTGACATGGATCAACAGAAAACAATAAAGCTATAAAATAATAAACAATAGCTTTAAAACAATAAAGCTATATACATTGCAAAAAAAACGCCTATAAACATAAAAGAAAATTTTAAGGGCAAAAAAATACTGAGTAAAGCAAAATGCTAAGAAGTGGACAATTCTAGCTGAATCCAACTTGGTTGGCATTTGATTCTCTCCTTGGGCTTCAAAGATCTCAGATAAAAATAACAAGATAAGCTCAGAAAGGTGAAAGGAGGGATGGAATGACTTCCAGGCAATTTATCTTTTTTTTTTTTTTTAAGATTTTATTTATTGGACAGAGAGAAACATAGCCAGAGAGGGAACACAAGCAGGGGGAGTGAGAGAGGGAGAAGCAGGCCTCCCGCCGACCTTCCCCCCCTCGAACCTGGGTCTCCAGGATCATGACCTGAGCCGAAGGCAGTCGCTTAACCAACTGAGCCACCCAGGCGCCCCGCAATTTATCTTTTCTAAAGAAGTGGTCTTCGTAGCCAAGAGGGATGTACAGAGTTGGGAAATGCCAAGGAAAATCTCCAAGTCTGCATTAACTCTGTGGTAGAGAGCAGTAAGACAAATGCCAAACAGTGACAGGACAAGGTGGTCTTCATAGATATCATCACTCCACGTATTCAACGACACAGGAGCCATGGTGTAATCTGCAACTCATTAGAGCATTCCAGGAAACCTGAGAAAATGATCAATGAAGTATCGGATGCCTCACACAAATAGTTTCAAATTTTCATACTGTTTTCTTTAAGCCTGGAACTAGCAGCCTTAACAATTAGTATAAAAGCTCTATCTTACATTACTACATAGTTCTCTATCTCAAAGCCCTTTCGCAGACATCTATAATTTGGTTCTCAGAAATATTCTTTGAGGTGGCCAGTGTGGTAGCCACATTCTGTATGTAAAGAAATGGGCCTGAAAAGGTTAAGTGACTTGCTCATGGTCCCATTGCAAGCTAACTGTAGACAGTGCTACTTATTATTATGTTTTATCGAATGTTCCCTAGGTACCACGGATGAGGTTATAAGCTAATACCAATATTTTATAAAATCCTCACAAAACCCTTCAGGTTAAGTATCATTTTTCTCTCTTATACATAAAGAAACAGACAAGGAGAGATCAGGTAGTTTTTAGAATAGCACGCAGCTACTACATGGCAGAGACAGAGCCTACGGAAGTCTGGCACCAAAGCATACATTCCTTCCACTATACTATCTCGGTTGGGTGGGCCTGGGCATCATACGTAAGTGATTTTAACATGCACTCAGGATGGGTGAACCCTGCTCCAGCAGCAGGACATTTACAATTCTGGCCAGGACAGAGCTAGAGTGCAAATGTGTAAACTGACAAAATAAATAAAAAGGCATAGGAAGTAGACAGGATATAAGTTACTTTGTGAAAGAAGAGTAAATAAAAGGTAATACCCCAAATTCCACATTTTTGGGGCACCTGGGTGGCTCAGTTGGTTGGGCGACTGCCTTCGGCTCAGGTCATGATCCCGGAGACCCGAGATCGAGTCCCACATCGGGCTCCTTGCTCGGCGGGAAGCCTGCTTCTCCCTCTCTCACTCCCCCTGCTTGTGTTCCCTCTCTGGCTGTGTTTCTCTCTGTCAAATAAATAAATAAAATCTTAAAAAAAAAAAAAGGTAATACCCCAAATTCCACATTTTTGATAAACAAATATTAAGAAATTCAGTATTGGTAGGTTTGCCCATGTTGATGATATATCAGGAGCAAGAAATCTAAAAGCAAGGCACACATCAAATTTTAAGAAACAGAATGATACTTCAGATTCTGAAGGCCAGAACACAATCTGATACTCTATTTGACTTAAAATTTTTCTACATTTAGAATGAACTTTTTTTTTCCCCATTTCAGGCTATTTCCCATGTGTGTAAATAAACAGTTTTATACAAAACCAATGTTTTAACGGTATGGCTTCTTCAAAAGATAGTTAAATATTGATTTGCCATTCTCCTGGCATAATGACCACACAGAATACTCCATCAGTTTGTTGAACCAATGTCCCTGAGTGCTGCCAAACAGGTCAGCAATTAATGTCTGCTGAGTAGCTGGTTTCTGCGATATCTACAAGAAAACTATTTTCTTTGAATTGAAAGCAAAACAGGAGACAATCCCATTCATTCACATGAAAGCTAGCTTGTCATCTGAAACTCACAAGCAACTGCACTAGCAGCTCTTCTCAGACACCAAGACTTATTTCCTCCTCCCAGTTGCCAATCTCCATTTCACCTAGAAAAGCCCCAACCCCCTTTTTTGCTATTAAATTCCATATTAACACCTCCCAGCTGCCAAACCTCCTTTCTCCTTTGTCTACCTTTATAGTATGAGATCAAGAACAAATGCTCCAGAAAGCTTAAAATCTTACAGCTGCACAAAATACACATGGGAAAGAAAACTTTCCAGAACAGGACATCTTTTAATGTTTAATTTAACCTTGGCATGTTGCTTAAACATTTCTGCCGACTGACTGCAAAATTCCATATTTAGAGATTTTTAAAAGTATTCTACAGTATAGTTCACATTTTTAAGTCACAATTTGGTGACTTTTTTATTCACTTAAGTATTTTTTAATAATGTTAATCTCATCTCACTTAATATTTTTCCTACATCATGTCTCTGTGATTTTTTCCTTCAAAATTGTCATTTACAAAGTATTACTTATCTATAAAAAATAACATTTCAATTTCTTTTTTTGAAGTAGTGTTCACTGCAATAGTTTCGGGTTTTTTTGCTTTTCTCTTCCATTCTGATTTGAAATTGGTGAAACATCTCCTTTTGGAACAACAACAACAACAACAAAATGAATATAGAATCCCAAGATCTGTAAAAGGAGACTTTGGGGCCATAAGACAAAGGATTTGGCTATAAAACATAGAGCATTTTTCTGATCTCTAATGTGAGAGTTTCTGAAATATACTTTCTTAAATAAATATAACTATTTTAAGTGCATGCTTCCTAAATTGGGAGAAAAAAATTCCACCAGTCAATCACACATAAAAGTATATACTCCTACTCAGAAAATTTTGTGTTTTCTATCCACTTTCATATGGTTAACCACATATGAATAGGAAATTGAGGATACATACTTTTATCAATTAGATTGACGACAGATAGGTATATGGACACATAAAACTCAGAAAATGTGCAGAAAATTACAATCTCAATTATTTACCTTTTCTTTTTCAATCTCCATTTGATGATATAAATCTAATGGCCAACTATCATTACCTACTTCACAGCCCTGTATCACAAGTTCTTATAGAAAATGCCCTTCTGTTAGATGTCTCTGAAGATCTTATTAGCAAGACTGAAGAATGCCTTTGTCATATCAAATATGCTCAGCTGTTTACCGCATGGTGAAGTAGTGTTAGAACCATTTAAAGATGTGTCTGACATCATTAATCTATTTGACCTCTGACCCACAGATCTAAACTGTAACTATGGTGACCAAAGCTTGACCTTACAATGCTGAGAAACTTTAAAGCTCTGCAGTATTTTGGGTCACATTGTTAAGTTAGACAAAGGGGTAAAGAAGTAATGTGACAGTTTCCTGGGATTTAAGGTCAGCAGGTCAATTGTGCTGAGGCTTTTTGTGATAAGAAAACTAGTTAAATTTTTTTGATCTGTTTAAGTTTTTAGAATAGTACTTTGTTAGAGGTTGTGAAACATGCAAAGAAATCAATTCATTAAACTCTAAGGAAGTTGGAAGTAAAAGTACAATTAGTGTTGAGCATTCAATAATAGATTATTCCCTATCATTTATAGATGTAATACAATATACCCCATTAATCAAGGTCTACACAATCACAAGTAAATAATTTCATCTGCAAATGCCTACTCTACTCAAAATGATAAAATTACTTTTCTTAAACAAAGGGACATTCTTCTAATTTAGTCATTTACTCTAATAAATATTAAATAAAAACTGCACAAATGCACATACAACATTATTCTCTAAGGAAAACTTACAATAAACAAAAACAATGAGATGTAGGTGAATACAGAGCTGATAACACTACATAGCGGTAGCTACTACTCCTAAATATGAGCACCTCCTATATTTAGATGTGCTCTCATTGCATAATTAAAGCAGAACTTCACATAGAAACTGTGAACCTCTGTTCTCAAGATTTTCTAATTACACCAATAATAAGCTAGATTAACCTTTTCCACAAAAAGGCACATTCAAAGGCATTGCTTTAACGGATATTCATCCTGAAGCCATTTTTATTTCTATGCTAATGACTGGAAGCAAATTATTTAGTGTGTTTACTTGTTAATAATATATATTCTAATATGTATATATGAGTGGGGGTAGGGCTCTGCAGAATATTAATAAGCAAGCGTATTTTCCATATAAGCAAAACAGATTTAAATAGTCCCTCAATCAGCTCAATTTTTTAAAAAACACACACCCTACACAAATTCTACATATAATTCACATTTGCCATTATTTTGTAACTAATAAAATATTTTTCTCTGAAGAATCTGGAAGAAGGTATTATAATTAAATGTATTTCAGTTCATATTTTAAAATGAAAGAAATTAAACACACACACACACACACACACACACACACACACACATTTTACCAGATCTATAATCATGTGGAAAAGAAAGGACACTACATATTTCTTTTGTGTTTTTCATTTGCAAGTTTGGAGAGTCTCACAAAGCAGAACTGCTAAAAGATGAGATACCACTAGCTCCTTTATTTCCACATTTGTCACCTACATATCTGTTCAAAAGAATATACAGTAGTAATTTTTCTCCCATGTGTCCCCTGGAGACTTCAGGAGTCTTCACAAGTTTTGAAAGAGCCTTTGGAATGGCAAAAGATTTGAACACTTAAAAAAGAAAATTCAAGTGTGGGTCATTGTAACTGAATTTTCACAGTATACAGGGGAAGAGATGCTTCTAAACAAACCACACTGGGACACATAGTTATAAAGACATGGGAGAACCAGGCATGGCCAGTAAAGAATATACAATGAACAGAAACAATGAAATCTTTTGATCACATATTTTTCTGCCTGGCTATGGACTAGATGAAAATAAATCCTAGGTTGAAAACTTTTTAAAACATCAGTAAATAGTAATATGAAGAAACATCTCATGTAACCTTCCAAAAATGGGAATATATTATCAGCACCCTGGAGGTCTAATGTAAATAAGAAATAAAGGTGCAAGGGAGATGGGGATGGCTGGAAGCTAGGACTAATGTTGGGAGGGACTGAACCAGAAAAGCAAACAACTTCGTACATTTCCTTTTTCTAACACATTACATTTTAAAATCTGATCAATGTTAAGCAAGAGTGGCTAAAAGTCTCCCACTAAAAAAGACACAGGCCCAGGGGCTTTTATAGACACCAAATCTCCAAAGCACATTTCATTTTTCATGTTAGTCACTGTTTCTTGACTCAAAACATACTTAATCATAATGTATTTTTTTAAAATATACTCACTATTGGATAATTTGCTAATATTTATTCAGAATATCTGTATTAATGTTCTTAATTAAGACTGGTCAATATTTTTCATATGTGTGCTAACTTTGGTTTCATTTCCGCTTTTGCTAACTCTGACAAGGTGGCAATATTGAATTTAGTGATTATTAGTAGAAATAAAGTGTATCAAACCAGTAAATTAAGAGGAAACACTGGGGAAACAGAAAAACTAGGGAGAAGATGTAGAGTGTTTGTTTACATTACTGAAATCCTAAATGTGAGTGAGATGAGCCACGACTCTGACTGGAATCCTACCTCCGGGAGTAGAGGATTCTCCTTAGACTCAACTATGTAGCACATGCCATACCAGTTCTGGCTGTCCCTGTTTCCATACATCAGGTATTAAAATAATGCAGAAAGACTCATGCTAATGCAGTACATAGTTATCAGAGGTTAGAACCTTCTTGTGGGAAGATTAGTGGAGGAAATGGGACACAGGACAGGACCATGAGGAGGATGACTTTGACCTGGAAATAAAGAGGATTTACTGAGCTTCCAAATTCTAGAATCTGAGAACTGCACACTTGTTTTCTCTTCTACTTTCCTGAACAATCAGTATAAATCCACCCACGGGGATTAAGGTAGATAAAAAAAAAAATGAAGAATTGCTTCCTCAACTTCTTCTAGGCTTATTGATCTACTTAGCTTTTTAAATCTCTTGAATCAAATTTTGTAATTATATTTTCTTAGAAAATAATATATTTCATCCAGAGTCTCAAATGCATGGGTATCACATTCTCTTATAATTTTCTTAATCTCTGAAATTATATTCATATTCTTTCTCATCTGTAATTTGTGTTGTTTTTGTTTTTTGTTTTGAAATCAGATTAGCTAATGTTTAAGTTTTCTCAGTCTTTTGACTAACTGCTTGGTTTGACTGTTTCTGCTCTAACTTTTAAGAGTTCTTTATCTTACTTTCTTTATGCTTAAATTGTTCTACTTCCTGTTACATTTTTTCTCCTCTTGCTTGGTATAAGTGTATTTGAGATCATACGTTTTCCTCTGCTTACTGCTTTGGCTATGTTAACATGGGTTTTGATATGTAATAATCCATATTTTGCTTAGTCTAAATAGTTTATGATAGTCTGAATCAAAAAATGAGAAGAATTTAACTAGATGAAGAAAGAAAAAAGAGTAATGCTAAAAGAGGGAACCTGTGTGCAAAAGGTTTATAGGGGAAGGGAGTCTGGCAAAGGCCTCTTCCTTAAAGATATATAATAACAGCAGATATACCATATAGATTCCAAAAATTTCTTTATCTGGTTATATTATTATATGACTTGATTTCTGATAGTCTCAATATAGTAACTGCTTAGTAGTCAAATACATAAAGTCATAATTAGAAAAGAATCAGCCTTTTTTTCTTATTCTATTACTAAGAATTTTAAAAAGTATTCAGATAAATGCAGATGAAACATGATCAAAGTTATTATTCTTAAAGTTTATAAAAAGATGGATTAGCCTAAAAATATTCTATATTCAATATAAAGAAGTTTATTACAAATTTCTCAAAGTCACAAAATATGAGAGCTGAAGTTGTAATTAATCTAAGGCATGAAAGGGAACTATTTCCTGTAAGAAATAACTCGATATTTTTATATTTAAATTTTAGTATCCTAAGAAAATCTCTTTTATAATTAAATTCCTTCACTGAGTCTAATATGTACATAAATTAATCCAGCACCATTAATAATCTAATAATTGTTTAATTTTTAGGATCTTCATTTATATATTTACACTATAATATTTTAACATGCTACCACATAGACTGCATTCCTCTACCAAAAATGCAGTTGCTTACCTCATAAAACCCAGGACGATTCATTGGCAGTTTCTTGGAAAAAGGAAACTGTTTTTTATGTCTCCTTTGAAAGGAAATTAAATCGAAAATCCTGCATTTAAATAACACTGAAGTAGTGACACCAATGGATTGGGGCCAGGAAATTCAAAGTTAAAATTAAAGCTGGTACTCTGTCCCTAAAACAGGCTATTGTCCTGCCATCCCTCAGCCTTGCAAATTTAATTAAATCTAAGTTCTGAGCAGTTGATATAAGTGGCTCAGAAACTCTTTATAGAAATTTCATCCTTTAGGTGGCCTTTTGTGCTCCACTTCCTCTCACTGGGACATAAAACAGCCCATGTATGTTTTCTCTTCTCTTAAAAAAAAAAAGTTCAATTTAAAAAAAACAAACAAAAAAAGCCCAAATTTATCTCGAGAGTTCACTGTCTTCTCAAACCCGATGAAATAAAACTTTACCTTTAAAGTCCTTCCTGTCTCAGGACTTCTACAATCAAGCCTGAATTTTCATCAAAAGGTATCTTTTTGATTAATTACCTTAGTATTTTTTTATATTCCATAACATAGATTTTTTTTTCAGGTAACTTTGCTTTCTGATAATTAAGTTAAGACTATATAATATGAGAATTCAATTACAACTTATACATTAATAATTTCTCCCAAATCATCCTTAACTAGTCTATAAAGTATTGAGTAGCATTCTAATATTAAAGTTTGAAATGACATTTTCAAAATGACTGAGAAAAGTTAATTTCTATTTATCTCTACTAGTCTTGAGCTTCTATAGTAATTATTTCTCATTGAAAAAACTCAACCAATAAAACAATTGGTTTTAACCTCACAAGAGTTTATAGTCCATTCTGTTCAAAATTCTTACCTTTGTCAACAATTCAAATTGATTTTCAGTAGCCAATTTTTTTTTAAGTTGCACAACAATTACTTCTGAAATGATCTTCACTTTATTTAATCTGAAACTATGTGGGGGAAAAATGGAGTACATTTCAGTAATAAGTGTTTTCAGTTATATTTCAAATACTTTTTTAATGAGGGTGTAGATTTGGTAGAGTACAAAGAAGACCTTGAAATGTCTATATTCTAAGACAAATACATGTAGATAATTAAAATAGGAGCAAAAAGATCAGCGGGAAATGGGACCTTATATGTATAGGTCTTCACTGTATTCAAGGAATAGCATGTATCATGTCATGTGATAACTAAAGCCCTGAAGGTAACTGCAAGTGATATCAATGAACATGGCAGAGTACACAATTCCAAGAGTCAATGTCCCAACAGAAACATCATGAACTCAAGCAAACATCAGAATCGACTTTGTCAGAGTTCTGAGAAATAGTCCTAGGTTTATACTAAGTCAGCACTGAATCAAAGCAAAGGAAATTTAAAAATGTCAGAAAATATTTGTGATATTTTTTATTTGCCCTTGCCCCAACTCCATCCTTGTTCAAAGTGGTCTTAAAGATGGCTGCTAGCTTCCCTCTTATGCAACCCTGGTCCTTGGTTTCAGAAGAAACACAGAAGGCCTTACTTGCAAAGAATTAAATTTACCTTTTCTAATCTTCCAGGCATACCTGGGTGAACAATAGATAGCATCTGACTTTGTTTTGCCTAACTGGGAACTCACTTAGGGTGGAAAAGTGGCAAGAATTCCTTGTAAAGTAAAACAATCCACAACTACCTAGAACAAAAGATTATGATTGAGACATATAATACAGCAAACAAAGACAGGAAGAAAAAGCTGAGGAGAGAGCTTTTGGGGAAAGGGGGCATGTAGAACAGTCATGTATACTGGAGAATTGAAAAAAGCCATGCATGTCTTTTTTGGATAAAAAAGACCTAATAAGAAACCAATGCTTTGGGGTGCCAGGCGGCTAAGTGTCTGCCTTCAGCTCCAGTCAGATCTCAGGGTCCTAGGATCAAGACCCATGTTGGGCTCTCTGCTCAACAGGGAGTCTGCCTCTTCCTCTGCCTCTTTGATCTCTCTCAATCTCTCTCAAATAAATAAAATCGAAAAAGATAAAAAAGAAACCAATGCTTTTATCTTTGACGGCCCTGTGGGCTCTGTGCAAACAAGAAGTTAAGGCTAATCCAGAGATGAGAAATGGCCTGACAGTGCTGAAAGAAACACCTAGCAAAGCCAATTTGCAAAGACCATAAGAGGTCTGGGCGTATCTTTTCCTATTTGTTCTTTCTTATTTTTCTTCCTGTTCTGATTTCTTTATTGTTGTTGTTCTGTCTGTCTTTTTTTCTTTTATCCTTTTTTTTCCCTCCCTTCTATTTAAGTTAATCTCTGGCAAGACACTAGCTGAACACTACACACTTCACAAAATTAAATCAAAAGCCACAAAACAGGGATGCCTTAGTGGTTCAGTCAGTTAAGTGCCTGACTCTTGATTTTGGCTCAGGTCCTGATCTCAGGGTCATGGGATAGAGGTCTGCCCCTAGAGAGATTCTCTCTCTCCCTCTCCCTCCACCCCTCCCTCCTGAAAAACAAAAAGTCACAAAACAGTTATAACATATATCAAGCAATAAAAATAAACCCCAAGAAATGGGAAGAATCAGATTTCTAGAGTTACCATATTACAATACTAAAATTTCCAGTTTTCAACTGAAAAGTTATAAAGCATGCAAGAAACTACAGTCCACCAACAGAAGAATTTAACAGAAACTGTCCCTGAGGAAGCACAGACATTGGATTTATTAGACAAAGACTTTAAATCAATCATCTCAATAAATCAAAGGGGAAAAAAAAGGAGAATGATATATAAACAAACAGAGAATATCAATAAAGAAACCAAACAAATTCTGGAAATGAGAAGTACAATAACTCAAATAAAAAAAATCACTAGAGGATTTCAAATATAAATTTAAGTAGGCAGAAAAAAGAATCAGTGAATGTGAAGATAAATGAACAGCATCTAAGAGAACTTTAGATACAATCAAGCATACCAACATAAACATAATGGAAACCTTAGGTGGAGAAGAAAGAAAGAAGCAGAAAGAATAGTTGTAGAGATAATGGTTAAAAGTTTCCCCAGTTTGGTAAATTACATGAACCTACATATCTATAAAGCTCAATAAACTTCAAGAAGATAAATGCCAGGAGATCTGCACAAAGACACATGATAATCAAATTGTCAGAAAACAAGGGCATCAAGAGAAACTAAAATCTGGCAAAGGAGAAGCAACTCATCACTCATACAAAGGATCTTAAATAAGATTTAACAGCAGATTTCTCTTCAGAAATCATGGAGGCCATAAGAGAGAAAAATAAAATTTTCTAAAGTGCTAAAAAGAATTGCTGATCAAGAATCCCATATCTGGCAAAAGTATCCCTCAAAAGGAGGATTAATATCATATATATATATATATATATATATATATATATATATATATACACACACACACACGTACTATAATACATATACCTCATGTATATGTGACTATTAAGACATTTTCAGAAGAAATAAAGCTGAAAAAGTTCATCATTAGAAAAACTTCTCTATAAGAAATGCTAAAGGGAGCCCTTTAGGCAGAATGGAAGGATACCAGACAGCAACTTCAAACAAAATGAAGAAATAGAGAACTCTGGTAAAGTTAACTACACAGGATATAAAAAAGCCAGTATTCTATTTTTGGTTTATAACTCCTTTTTTTTTTTTTTACAACAGGACTTAAAAGATGAACACATAAAACAATAATTATGATCTATGTTAGTGTTAATGGGCACACAATGCAAAAATATGGAGTTTGTGATGACAATAACAACAAAGGGGGGTAGCTGTACAGGTACAGATTTGTAGGCTATAAATCCTAAACTGACATCGATTCAAACTAGGTCGTTATAAGTTTAGGATTTTAATTGTAATCCCCATGGTAACCACTAAAAAAAGTCTTAAAAATATATACGAAAAACGAGAAGAGAATCAAAATAGGACACTACAAAAAAATGGATTAAATAGAAAAGAAGGCAATAATAGAGGACATGAGGAACCAAAGAGCTATCAGACTTACAGAAAACAAATAACAAAATGGAAGAAGAAAGCCCTTCCCTATTAGTAGTTACCATAAATAAAAATGATTAACCCCCCCAATCAAAGGTCAGAGTTTGGTAAGATAGATTAAAAGAAATAATAATAATAATAATAATAATAATAATAATAATACAAACAGATCCTGTGACAAAATATTCACTTTAGATCCAAAGACAGAAATAGGTTAAAAATGAAAATACTAGAAAAGGATATTCCATGCAAGTAGTACCCAAAAGAGAGCTAAGACAGTTATACTAATAACAGACAAAATAGACTTTAAGTCAAAAATTGTCTACTTCTCTTTCTCTCCTCCGGCTTCTCCTCACCAACCTGTGCCCTCTCTCACTCATGCTCTTTCTCCCTCAAATAAGGAAGTTATAAAAATGTATATTTCTAATCAATAACTAACTTTACATCTTAAGGAACCATAAAAAGAATAGCAAACCAAACCCAGAGCCAGCAGAATAAGGAAAATAATAAAGATCACTGCTTAGATAAGTGGAATAAAGAACAGAAAACAATCAGTGAAACCAAAATGTATTTCTTTGAAAACATTAACACAAACTTTCAGTTTGACTAAGATGATGACTAATAAATGAATAAAATCAGAAATGAAAGTGGGGACATCATTACCAAATCTAGAGAAATAAAAATAATTATAATAGGATACTATGAACAATTGTGTACCCAAAAAATTGGATAACCTAGATGAAATGGACAAATTTCTAGCAATACGCAAATTACCAAAACTGACTATAGAAGAAATAGAAAATCTCAGTAGACCTATAACAAGAAACCGAACTAGTAATGAAAAACCTCCCAACAAAGAAAAGCCCAGGACCACATGGCTTCACTGGTGAATTCTACCAAACATTTAAACAACAATTAACACCAATCCTTAACCTCTTTAAGAAACAGAAAAGAAATGAAGTGAACTCCTTCTGCAGGGCTAGGATTACTTCAAATCAAAGCCAGACAAGGACACTATACAAAATGAAAACTACAGACTCATATAGTTTTATCATTATAAATGCAAAAAATGCTCAATAAAATACTATCAAAGCAAATAAATAGTATATTAAGAGAATTATATACCATGACCAAGTGGGGTTATCCCAGGAAGGCATAAATGGTTCAATTTAAGGAAATCAATCAATGTAATATATTAATAGTACAAAGGGGGAAAAAAACACAAGATCATCTCAATTGATGTAGAAAAAGCATTTGATAAAATCTAACACCCTTTCTTGATTTTAAAAAAAGTTAGAAAACTGGAAATAAAGGGAACTTCCACAAAATGATGAAGAGCATTTATGAAAAACCTACAGCAGGCATCACCACTGCTATTCAGCATTGTACTACAAATTCTAGCCAGAGGAACTAGGTTAGAAAAAGAAATAAAAGGCATATGAACTGGAAAAGAAACAGTAAAACTATCTATTTTTGCGGATGACATGATATTACATATATAGAAACTCCCAAAAAAATCCACATAAAAATTTTCTAGAGCTAATAACTGAATTCATCAAATAAAAGCAATATAAAAATCACTTGTGTTCATATACACCAGAAATGAGCAACCCAAAGAGGACATAAGAGATCAAATCAATTTATAAAAGCATCTGAAATAATAAAATACTTGGAAATAAATTTAACCAAGAAGTGAAAGATTTATATAAGGAAAACTATAAAAATTACTAAGAGAAATTAAAGAAGACTTAAATAAATAGAAAGATATCCTCTATTAATGGATTGAAAATATTATTATTTTTATTATTATTACATAGCAATATTACCCAGAATATTTCTATAAATTCAATGCAATTCCTATCAAAATTCCAATGGCTTTTTTTGCATAATTGGAAAAGCCAATTTCCAAATTCATATGGAATTGTAAAGGGGCCTTGAATATCTAAAATAGTATTGAAAAAACAAAACAGAGCAGCAGGACTCACACTTCCTAATTTCAAAACACAGTAATCCAAAGAGTATGGTACTTGCATAGGACAGACTTACAGATCAATGGAATAAACTGAGAGTCCAGAATTAAACCCAAACATCTGTGGCTAATCAAGTTTCAACAAGAGTGCCAAGACCATTCCATGTAGAAATTTGTTATATCTTCAACAAACGCTACTGGGACAACTGGTTATTCATATGCAAAAGAATTAATGAGACCATATCTCACATCATATATAAACTTTACGTTCAAATGGATAAACTAGATACAAGAGCTAAATCTACAAAACTCTTAGAAGAAACTAAAGAAGTATTGGATTTGGCAACAGATTGTTAGCTATGACATCAACAGCACAAGCAATGAAAGAAAAAAAATAATATAATTGGACTTCCTCAAAATTAATAACTTTTGTGCATCAAAGGAGAATACTGAGAAAATGAAAAGACAATCCACAAAGTGGGGAAAAATATTTGCAAGTCAAAACAATAAACAAAAAGGCAAATAATCCAATCAAAATGGGCAGGTCTTAGACATTTCCACAGAGATAAAAAGGCAAACAAGCACAAGAAAATATGCTCAACATTAGGAGTCATTAGGGAAATGCAATTCAAAACCACAATAAGATATCATTTCTCACACACTAGGATGGGTATAACCAAAAATGTAAAATAGCAAGCGTTGACAAAGGTGTAGAGAAACTGGAACCATCATACAATAGTGGTGGGAATGTAAAATGGTACAACCACTGTGGCTCCTGAAAAAGCTAAACATAAAATTATGACAACATGGCAATTCTACTGCTAGATATATACCCAAAAGAAATGAAAATTATGTCCACATAGAAGCTTATATACTAACGTTTATTTGTAACAGAAAAAAAAGGAGAAATTACCCAAATGTTCACCAATAGATGAATGGATAAAGAGTTTGGTGTGTATACACACACACACACACACACACACACACACACACACACACACACACACAGGAAGATTATTCAGCCATAAAACAAAGAGTAAAGTACTGATACATGTTAGTATATGAACCTAAAAACATTATGATAACCAAAAGGAGCCAGACAAAAAAACGTATGATCCCATTTATGTAAAATATCCAGATTGGTAAATCCATAGAAACAGATTGCAGACTGGCAGTTGCCAGGAGCTGGGGGAGGTGGGAGAAACATGGAATAACTCTTTAATGGGTATGAGTTTCCTTTTGAAGTGATGAAGTGATGAAATGTTTTGCAACTAGATGGAGGTGGTGATTGCACAACATTGTGAACATAGCACATGCCATTAAATTGTTCATTTTAAAAAGATCAATTTCATGACAGTATGTAGTAAGTTATTATTACCATGATATATACTTCTGCCAACCAAAAGTCCTTACTTGGAGCTATGAAAACTCAGATATTGCAGAATAGAATCCTAGGATTTTGCCCTGTGGAAGGGATCCTATTGCACATTACAGAAGCTGACACCTGGGCCTACTGGGCACATCATCAATACTAAAGTTATAAACATGACCTTTCTTAAGCAGCTAGAAAAGGAAGTGAAATGTGCAGATAAATCAGCAGTGTCAATAAAGGGGATCTAGAAAATAAACTTGTGCTGAGCATGCACAAAGAAAATAAAAGGTTAAGGTGTGTTGTGGACAAAACAAAAGAAGACAAAATGTCAGGAAGATGCAGTGGAAAGAAGCATGCATTCTTATCCACTGAGCCTTTTTCTCCCTTAGTCCCCATGGTCACTGATTAGCTACTGGCTCCTTTTTTTGGCATCCTGCTCAGAAAGCCTTTATATTTTCTAAACAGCTGCCTAGTCCTCGGACCATTATGACAAAAATGGTCCAAGAACCGTATCAGGCAGAAAAATTACTCTGTGCATCCTTTCCACCCACAGAAACTGAAGTATCTGGTCTTTGAGAAGAATGAGGGAAGTGCTAACAGCTCCAGTTGTAAGGTTTGAGGTTCTCATCCTTAAACATTAATCAGGAGTGAATTTTTAACTCACTGTAATTTAATTCCATAAAAAATATGAGCACTATCTACTATGTGTCCAGATCCATAAAGATTTCAAGACAAGGGCTGAGACCTAAGAAGGGATATACAAAGCCTGATAGCATATGCCTATGAGAAAAATACAGAGATGGTAGAAAAGGGGTCACCGTCTCCATTTCTTTGTATCATCAGGGAACACGGTAAACCCTGACAAAGTTGGAAGGCTGCAGCCAAGGGTATGATTAAGAAGTAGAATCAAAAGTATCTGAAACACTTTATAGGATAGTCTAGGGATGGCAAATACTCCTCCCTCCTGCAAAGCAGTGATCATAACACCCCATCTCATCAAACCTGGATGTGACCTCCAAATACTTAACCATCCTCAGAGAGCCACCTGAAGAGGTCAGCCTTGGCACAAGTGTACAAAATAGATAGCATAAATGAGAAGGATTATTATTACTGAAAACTGAAAATGTGAATTCGATTTCCCAAATGTCCTCAGTACACTACAGCCCCTGCCAACCAAGGAAGGCAAAGAATACACATTTCAGATCTTCTTTGAGCAGCGTCTGTCCTGTCCAGGAGATATTTTCCTTTTATCACTCCCCCAAATCAAAGACATCTACTATAATTAAGTAATAATTGTTAGACCCTATTGAATGTGAACATAAACAAGCACCACGTTAAACAGTTGACATATCTTGTATCAAAATGTAGGGAAAACTACCAAATGTGATTTCCTAAAAGTAAGTATTTCTGAAATGCTTTTCTAAAACAAATGATGCCTGATCACAGCAGTAACTAACAAAAAATGAGGACTTTATAGCTTGCAACCGGATCTGATAACCACAATAATTCATTTGTCCTTTCTAACAACCTCTTGAGGCTGATGGGACAACTGTCAGTAACCCCAGGAGAGATGAAGTGACACCCGAATTCTGTTTACAAATAGTGCAACGTATCAAGCCCTTGCCCATTCTGAACACATTAGACTTGACTTCCAGATGCAAAGAAAGTTGAGCAATGTAATAATTTACTGCCTAACCTCCCTTTCTTTTGTTTTTGTTTTTTAAGATTTTATTTAATTTACTTGACAGAGAGAAACATAGCTAGAGAGGGAACACAAGCAGGGGGAGTGAGAGAGGGAGAAGCAGGCCTCCCACCAAGCAGGGAGCCCAATGCAGGGCTCCAGCCTGATGCAGGGCTAGATCTGTGTCTCTGGGATCATGACCTGAGCCAAAAGCAGTCGCTTAACCAACTGAGCCACCCAGGCGCCCTCTAACCTCCCTTTCTGAGATCTGCCTTGCCTCCTTTGGTTTTTGTATGCAAACTCTGAAAGAATCTCCTGCAAATACTTACTTACATTCTCTTGAGCTAAAACAAAAATTTCCAAGCACTATAACTTTTTTAAAAACTCATCTGCAAGGCAATCAGGAGTACAGTGCTTAGGAACCTGGGTTCTAGCTAGAGCCAGTCAGTCTGGATATGAAGCCTGACTGACTGCAGTACTGTGTGACCTTGGGCAAGTTTTTAACCACTTTGCTCTAGGCTATAAAAGGTGAAGATTAAAAAAAAAAAAAAAAAAGGTGAAGATAAATGGCATTAACTACCTCATGGGGTGGTTGAGTAAATCAAAGGCATTAATGTAAGTAAAGTGGTTAGGAAACGACCTGGAACATAATACATACTCAGTAAATGAAAATTATATTTGAGTAAAAAATGTTCTATCTTGTAAACTATTCCTAGGACTAAATTAATTGTACTTGAGAAGTTGCATTAACGCCTTTTAAGTCCTAGTATGACATTCAGTCCACCTACTTTACTATGTCTTCTATGTATATAACAACATCTGCCACTTGAAAGTAAACTAAATTGTTGTAAAGTATTTTTCCTCTTTGAAACTGATCCTTTACTTCCATATCTCGCTCATTTTTATGCCTAAAACCTGAAATGGTCTTTGCTTTTTAAAATGAACAATTTTGGGCTCCTGGGTGGCTCAGTTGTCAAGCATCTGCCTTTGCCTCAGGTCTTCATCCTGGGTCCAGCCCCACATCTGGCTCCCCTCAGTGGGGAGCCTGCTTCTCCCCCTTCAACTCCCCCAGCTTGTATTCACTCTCTCACTGTATCTCTTTCTCTGTCGAATACATAAATAAAAATCTTTAAAAAATAAAAAAAAACTAGGGGCACCTGGGTGGCTCAGTTGTTACGCATCTGCCTTTGGCTCAAGTCATGATCCCAGAGTCCTGGGATCAAGTCCCTCATTGGATTCCTTGCTTGGCAGGAAGCCTGCTTCTGCCTCTCTCACTCCCTCTGCTTGTGTTCCCTCTCTCGCTGTGGTTCTCTCTGTCAAATAAATAAATAAAATCTTTAAAAAATAAAATAAAATAAAATGAACAATTTTCCCATTTTAGGGGAAGAAATATATTATAGCTGCAAAGATAACATAACTATTTCAAAGAACTATGCCTGGCATCTTTGAGAATAAGACACATTTAAGTAAAAGAGAAAACACTGAGATCAGGACATATCCAAAGTGTTTTGGACAAAAAGGCCTCTTTGGCCATTTCCCAAAATCTCAGGAGTGCTGCCTTAAAAAAAGTAAGTTTATTTGCATGAATCCTATCAATATCAGATGTGCTCACATATTTACTGTGTGCCTTGACAAAGAATAGAAATTGCTCTCTGTCCAAGTTCACCATCACTAAAAGCCAGCAATAGCTCATCAGTTGTTTGCAACCCACAGTTCTAAGGCTAACACAGTAAGGACCACATTTTATGGTTTTATGAGTTATACGTAGCAACTGAAGTTTGCCCTGAGGTATCCTACATCTAACCTAAAAATATTTATGAATAGAATCAATTTTTTTCTTTTTCTTTCATTTTGGAAGTCACTGCTCCTAGAAATATGACCAAATTGACAAAGGAGTATAACAGATTTTCAACTTTGACTTAAGAAAGTCCATAAAGAAATACCCTATTAACAGAATATACAGTATCTTTACATACCATAAAAATTTGTAAACATGTCATTTAAAATTTATTATAGTAATGCATGTTTAACACTGAAAAAAAGCAGAAAATATAGAAAACTATTAAAAAGAAATTAAAAGTCACCCATAATCACCATGTTATAAAAAGTACTAAGATTATTCTGATACCAGACTTTGATACACCAGATTGCTACTGGTGGTGGTTGAGAAAGTCAAGAATTTATGTTCTCTAATAGATCAGTACTATTATTGCGGGAAACTGTATTTCTCAATGATGGAAGCAAGAGTATGTCCCAGTTCTCATACTCTTCTTACAGTGTGACTTTGGAGAGGTTGGGGGGGGGGGTCTATGTTCCTTCCTCTTAAATATGGATGAATTTTTGACTAAAATAATAGTAGGTGACTACTGAGGACAGGTTTTTAAAATGTGATGCATTTCTGCCTGTTTCCCTTGAGATGCTTACTCTTAGAACCCCACCATCATGCCATGAAGAAGCCTGTGCAGTCCAAGAAACTCACTTAGGGAAGAAGAGAGGCCTAGGACACACAGCCCTGGCTGAGCTTTTAGGGAAAGTCAGAAGCAATTCTGTGAGTGAACCATCTTGAAAGCAGATTCCCACAGCCCTCACGTGAGCCACTCCAGGTCATGCGACATGGACAGAGATGAACTCTTAATTACTGAGATTCATGAACAAAATGCACTACTGTTTTTACTTTAGGGTACTAAGTTAACTACTATAATTAACTACTTTAACTAATAGTAAGAGCTATAATAACTGAAATAGTAAGAATTTATTATGGGGTAACACTGACTATTAATAAGGATCTTAAACGTAGTATCTCAGTTAATTCTCACAGAACCCCATGGCACAGAGAACATTATTACTCACAATTTACATTTGGCGATATTCATGCAAGAGCACACACAGTTTACATAATTCATCCACAAATTAACTCAGCTAGGACAAGTAGCAGAACTGGGCTATGAACCAGGGGTCTGGCTACAAAGTCAAGGCCCTGAGCCATGACACGGGGCAATTAGAAAAACATTCCACTTAATTAAGATTCAACAATTGTTCTTGAAGTGCAGCTCAGTCAGTATCCTCTACTTCAGGCCCTGCTCAGCCATATTCTGCTCTTCCTAATGAGAAAGACATACAACCAAATGGACTATACTCCCTCCCCAACACTGATCAGAGATTTTATTGTCATAAAAGAATCCGCTCCAACCCCAGTGATCCTAAGGCTGGGATAGAAAAAAACTAATCTTTACCAAAGACTTTTTTTTAAATAAAATTTTGATATTATAAAAAAATATATCTATTGTAAAAAAACTGTAAATCTCAGGTAAGTGATAACCACTGTTAGTATTTTGACATATTTCCTTCTTTTCTATTCTCTTCCTATTTCTATTTTGTTTTCAGTATCACTGAAATACAGACACATTTTTAAATGCTGGTTTTCTCACAACTGCATAATCAACTCATTCCTGTGTCATCCATAAAAACCTCTGAAAACATTTTTAAATTGTTGTAAAAGGATCGTCTTCATAGATATAGCATAATTCACATTTTATTGATGGACAACTAACTGGTGGATTCCATTTTCTTTCCTATTATGAATTCTGCAATGAACATCATTCTTCTATTTTCCTTAAGATAGCTTTCTAGAGGGGCACCTGGGTGGCTCAGTTGCTTAGTTTCCCACTCTTGATTTCAGCTCAGGCCCTGATTTTGGGAGTCCTGGGATCCAGGCCAGGGTCTGGCTCTAGACTCAGCAGGAAGTCTGTCTCCCTCTGCCTCTCCCCCTGCTGGCTCATTCCCTCTTTGTCCCTCTCTCTCTTGGTCCCTCTCTCTCAAATAAATAAAATCTTAAAAAAAAAAAAAAAAAAGCTTCCTAGAACAGAAATAAGTTAAAAATAGATGGACCATTAAGGTCCTTGATACATATTTCAAGAAAGTAACCATGCTACACTCGCCGTCACAGAATTACACTTCACTCTGTCCCACATTACTTAACATTTAAAACATTATTCTTTAATGTGATAAGTAAAGAACAGTATCTTTAACTTTTCTTTTATTGATTTTATAGGGTTTCAAAATGATCTTAAAAGAATATAGTAGTTGATATAATGCATTCTAAAATAATACACTAACACAGTAGCAGCCACTTTTAATTGAACAACAACCCTGTTCTTGACTTCAATTTAGGCCCTATATAAGCATTTAATCTGCATTACAACACTAAAAATTAAGTATTGTTTTCTTCTGAACCCAGATCAAGAAGCTGAGATTTATTTTTTAAAGATTTTATTATTTATTTATTTGAGAGAGAGAGAGAGAGATTAAGCAAGAGAGAGAGCACAGAGGCAGAGGGAGAGAGAGAGAGAAGCAGGACCCCTTGCTGAGCAGGGAGTCTGATGTGGGCTAGATCCCAGGACCCTGGGACCATGACAGGAGTTGAAGGCAGCTCCTTAACTGACTGAGTCACACATGTGTCCCAAGAAGCTCCAGTTTCGACAGACTGACTTACTAGGTTAAGCTACAGAGTGTCCAGATCTATCTGACACCAAAACTTATAAGTTCTTTCCGTAATTTCACAGTACCCGTTGGGCTAATGCATGATTGCATTAGATGGGTAATAAAAATTATAGATAATTCTACTTAATTATCTTTGCTTTAACTAATACATAGGTGCCTATGAGAACAAACTGTCTTCCAAATCATATTTTCCCAAGGACAATGAAATAAATGTTCTAATTTTTGACACATGGCGACAAGGTAAGGAAATTTATGAATTAAAAATTACTGTTCATATACAGAAACAGTTCACAAATTTGATTTCAGAACTCCTTTGTATTCTTATAAATTATTGAGTTCTCCAAAGGGCTTTTATTTATGTAAGTTATATTTCTCAATATTTAATATGTTAGAAATTAAAACAAAGCTTTAATTTAAAAATTCATTTTAAAATAACCATACTACAGGGCACCTGGGTGGTTCAGTTAGTTAAGTGTCTGCCTTCGGCTCAGGTTATGATCCCAGCAACCTAGGATCAAGTCCTGCATCTGGCTCCCTGCTCAGCAAAGAGTCTGCTTTTCCCTCTACCACTTCCCTCTGCTTGTGATCTCTTTCTCTCACTCTTTGTCTCGCTCTTTCTCTCTCAAATAAATAAAATTTTTAAAAAATAAAGATAAAAAATAAAACATAAAATATAATAATAATCTAATATGCAGCTACATTAAAAAGTACATTTTGTAGGGAACTATTTTTCAAACAAAGAAAAGATTTATTCAGAAGACAGCATTATTTTATATCTCTGCAAATCACTTTAATGCCTGACATAAAAAACAAACTGGGTGTCTAGTTTTGCTTTGGCATTTTCAATTTGCTGTGATATCATAGGTCATGTAGTCTCTGTGAGACTCTACTTTACATATATAAAAGAATAAGAGTGAAAAAGACACACAACATTTTAATACCACCATACAAATGGTTTTGATCTTACAGATCCTATGGAAGAGTCTCCACATCACTTTAGAAACTGCTAGTGCACAGTATATAAAAGGTTGATATTCACTTAAAATTCAGTAAGATAAAGACTACTTTAAAATAGTATCTGCATGACCCTGCTGCAAAAAATGATTTTCTGAATGAGATACATAAAGTACAAATTGTTTAAGTTATGAAAACTTCTTTCTATTAAAACAGAAATAAAAAGACAAGCCATACACTGGCAGAAGGTACTTCCAAGGCAGCCTTATAATTAATATTAGGAACATATTTTTAAAAGTGCTACAAATCAGTAAGAAAAATACAAATTACTCAGGAGAATATAAGACAAAGAACATAAATCAGGCATTTCACAGAAGAGAAAACCCAAAGGGCCTATAAATGTCTGAAAGGGTATACAATACACTGAAAACAAAAATGCCAAATAATACAACAAAGAGTACCATTTTATGCTCATTAGATTGGCAAAAAGAAACAGAAGCCCTGACAATTAAGGATCACATATTACTTATGGGAATGCAACAACCAATTTAGAAATACAGTAGATACTGCTGCTTGCCTACATGCCATCCACTTTCCTTCTTCCTTCTTAACAGCATATTTTGTGCTGGTATCTTCCTCTCAGTAACATTCTTCGAGGGAAACTGGTCTCCCTCAGCCAAATTATCAAGGTCTAATCTAGCTTTTTAAGTAAGTACTCAATTTAGGTATTAACATGTGATTCAATGCGAACCAATGAGATAGGAGAAAAAGCCAGATGGGGTAAGTTTCCATGGGAGAAGTTTCCCTGCCCTTCAAAAGAAACAGAGAGAAGGGCACAAATGAATAATATCCAACATAAAAGAGTAAGTTACAACTGTCACCTAAGAAATACAAAGGATTGTAAGAGACTCCTATAAGCAATTAAGTGTCAATAAATCAGTCAACCTGGAAGAAATGGATAAATTCCTAGTAACAATCTTTGAAGACAGACTCTTGAAAGGGAAAATTTGAATAGATCAATTACTACCAAGGATATTGAATCAGTAATTAGAAACTTCCCCAGAACAGGAGTTTCAGAACCAGACAGCTTCACTGGTGAATTCTACCAAACATTCAAAAAAGTTTTAATACCTATCCTTCTCAAACTCTTCCAAGAAAAACAAAGAGAGGAAACATATCCAAACTGATTTTTTAAAGCTAGCATTATCTTATTACCAAAACCAGACAAGGACACAATAACAAAACAAACAAACAAAAAAACAAAAAATCCAGGCCAAGATCCCTGATCATCATAATGTTAGACTAGATGTGAATTTGGATACAAACCGGAAGCTTCTGAAAGCTGCCGCATATTCCTTATGGATATTATACTGGTGATTTGACTGTGATGTGTGTCCTCACACACATACCCTTCTTTAATGGTCATGGCTTAGCTGGGCCATTCTAGCCTTCTCAGCAGGTGTCAGCTTTAAAGCTCCCAAAGCAGATGATTTCCCTGCCATGTAGAGAAGACCCTTCCTCAGTCAAGAGAGTACAATCCTGGATGCAGAGTAATGACTTGGGAGTCTCATGGACTCTCCTGTAAACTCAGAACTAGAGCTTCGGGAAAGCTTCAACTTTGTTGGAAATAAAACCAATCTAAATGAAACAAAGAGGATGCTAGTGAGTTGGGTCAATGCGTTAAAAACTACAACCCTTCTAAACCTGAATAGCATCTGCTTCCCATAGAACCAGACAGACCACCTAAATACCAACTTCAGAGTGCCCAAAACAAGCTTCTGGACTGGCCCCAGCTATGCAATTAGTAGATGTCAGCTGGTATCAGATGGAGACACTGGTTTGTTAGTCAAGAAGACAGGCTATAAATATGATTTAAAAGTTCCTTATAAACCTTTTAATGTTTAGTCAAGAAAACACGATATAGATATGATACATAAAAATTCCTTAAAATTACTTAACACAATAATGTATTCCTACATTTCTAATATGTCCACTTAGAAAACTATTCTGGGGACGCCTAGGTGGCTAAGTTGTTAGGCGTCTGCCTTTAGCTGGGGTCATGATCTTGGAGCCCTGGGATGAGCCCCTCATCAGGCTCCCTGCTGGGCAGGAAGCCTGCTTCTCCCTCTCTCACTCCCCCTGCTTGTGTTCCCTCTCTAGCTGTGTTTCTCTCTGTCAAATAAATAAATAAAATCTTTAAAAAAAAAGAAAAGAAAAAGAAAACTATTCTGGAAGTACATAAGATGCAAGATGTGTCCTCTAACCACTTCCAAATATAAGGTAGAAAGATTTGCTCACAAGGAACAAATAATAGCAATGCCAAGAACAATGATAATGATGATGCTGATAACTTCACTTACAGTATTTAAGATATGGGTAAAAATTTTTAAATTTTATGGTGCTTAAAATTGTATATAAAGTAAAAGTCAAACAAATTATGTTTTGAAAAGATCTAAACCCTACTTTCAAAAAAGTTTGGCTATTGAAAAACCAATGTTAACCCAGCATTTTTTATATCAAACCTATCATTTATATTCTATTTGTCCTTTCCTCTTCTTTAGTCAGCCAACAAGCTTTGCTCTTTGTCAGTAAGATATGATCTGATAAGCTTATTTCTGGCTTGCCGTAGGGAAGAGGACAGAATTACAAGGGGGCACTTGAGAGTGACACCCCTGTTCCCTGGGCTACTGAGAAAAACAAAGAGGGACTGCTTCGGAAGGGAGTCAAATAGCTCTATACTGCCTCTATGTAAACATGGCAATTAAGCAACTACCAAAAAGCTTCTGAGCTTTCTCCCAAACAAAAATGATTGATTTTAAAAAGTAATGCTTTTTAAAATACTTAATTCTGCCTTTACTTTTAAAAACAATTTATTAAGAATAAAAACTCACCAAAGTATGAATAATTTTGCCAGTATTTATATATTTCTAATAAGACTCGTCTAGATTTTAATTTTTAAACACATATGAGCCTAGTAAAGCATCTGTAAATTTGTAGCACTAATATATTTTAAATGTCAAACAAAAAATAAAAACTAAAGAAAGAATTATAAAATACTTTTAAATTCCCCCAAGTTAAGGTTAATCACTTATAATCTGAAGGAAGTGAAACAGAGGAAACTACAGACATAGTTTCATCTTTACTTGTCATGAATCATGTTCTGAAAGTTTAAATAGATTTATATTTTATAGCGAATTTCTAAATGGTAAACGTGACTTAATTGTACCTTACTTTTCTTTGGAATAGATGATATTGTAAAACACTCAGTCCAAACCTAATCCACTAAAAATACTTTATCCTCTAAAAAAAAAAAAAAAAAAAATCTTGCAAATAATTGATTCATCCCAGTTCCCAAGTGAAAAGAAATACTAATCGCAGTAAATCTGTTTCTCCTAGATGGTGCCAATGAGCTGCAGTTTCATAGTCATTTATAAAACAGATATAACATAAAATAGTCTTTGATTCTACTTTAACCACATTCTTTCAACATTAAACATGTTTATGTACCTAAGTAATCTAGACTGCTGAGAAACAGCAATCCTTAAAGATAATCTCAAACAGAAGGAGAACTACAGTGCTGATTTCCAGAAATAAGAAAAATCTGACAACAGTTTCAGGAAATCTTCCTCTTAGAAGGTCTGTTTGTGTACCTAAAATTAGCACCAATACTCCAGAAATAGTGAAATAATAAGATGGTTGTAACTGACAAGAGCTTTGGTCAAGACCAGCAGCAATAGCCAGCTGTTCAGAGAAGCACATGGCTCCAGGGCAATGCACTTGTAGGATATTTTGTAAATACCCGTTTCAGTAATTAGACATAGCCTCATCTGCTCTTATTAACTGTTAGCAATTCATCCAAAGCTGTGTTTTACACTAATAATTTCCAAGGATAAAAAATTTGTTCTTTGGTTGTGATTAAGTCTCAGAACCAACCTTAGATGCTGTTATCTCAAGGTCTCAGGATCCAGGACGGTAGACAGAAGCATTTCTCAAACTGTTTCATTCCCAAAGATAAACTGTTAAAACACACAGCTCAATTTAACATTAATGTATTGTGCCTTGTGAATGGATCCTGGCCCCACTCATCACCATGAAGATAAAAAGCAACTATCCACAGGTTTTAGCTCCGTCTTGGTAAATGCTTTCTCAGATTTCGTAATGAACTCTTATATGAACCACTTTATTGAAGTCCATAATAGTTAAATGAGGGTCCCCCATCTTCATCCTCACAAATTGAGAGAACTAGGGCTCAAAGAATTGAAGCTCTTTTCCCAGGGCCACACATAAAGTAAGTATCAGAGGGAGAATTCACTCACTCTGCTTCGTCCAAGTCTGTTTTTTCCCAAGGTCCATTAAACAACAACAACAACAACAACAACAACAACAACAAATTTAAAAAACCTCTTTTTTTGCATTTTAAAACAAAGACACAAGGATGACAGGATATTGGGAGTAGGCAGGGGTCAAGGGCACAGCCTCCTTAAGGAGGAGTGGAGCAGGACACTATTTACATACAGGCCCCCAGGAAAAGCAATGAAGATGGGAGAAAGTAGGGATCTGCAGGCTTTCTGTTTCGCCAGCAACCTCACCCCATCACTCTTGGCTAAGTGCTAACCTGTTCTGAACCCCAGATGCACTTCTCTTCCCTGAGGGGCCAAAGAGGTGCTTTTTTTTTCTCAGGTGGTTGTTGTTGTTGCTGTTTTAATCCCCTTTCTCCCCATTCCTGAAGTATAAACAGTCCACCTCAGGGTATGGGGGAAGAAGGGTGTTCCAGAGGGTGGGCAGACAAGCAGTCAGGCAGGGAAATAACCACTCTGATTTTGCTTTGATTTCTGTTTCAAGTCTCGTAATGACAGATCTCACTCCAGTGCCGTATGTTTTGGAAATATACTTAAAAGGGATATGTGATTGTTTTTAGATACATTTTAAGTGTTGACTAATAAAAGGCAAATATCAGATGAACAGTTTAGCATAGCATTTTTAAAACTTTTAGTATTCTAAGGTATCTGTGACCTGCTAAAATCTAATTATTCTTCCAATACCTTTTGGAATTGTTCAGAAAGATGTGGTACAGTTTCTAACTGGTGCATTAAGCATCTGGCCTGACTTCACAGAGTTACAGATAGCTGAATGTGCACTCTCTCTATTTTATTAACATCCCATAGGCTCATGTTAAGATGTAGTACTGATATGTCCTGACATGCATCACTACCTGTTGACAGAAAAAAAACTGGGCTAGACTTGAGAGGGTCTACAAATAGAAAATCTTTTAAAGATGTTTTGGCAATTTAAACAGAAACTCTGGCTTAAAGAAAAAAGAGAAAGAAAGAAAGAAAGAAAGAAAGAAAGAAAGAAAGAAAGAAAGAAAGAAAGAAAGAAAGGAAGAAAGAAAGAAAGAGAAAGAAAGAAGGAAAGAAGAGCAGCTCTAAGTTTATAAATTTATAAAACATGCCCAAGTTTCAGCATGCCAACTCCTCTGAAAAATGAGCTAATCTCCAGTATCCGCCCTTTCCTTCTCAGACTAACACTGCCCAATCTTCCTCTGAGCCACGCCTCCATTTTCAGTCCTATGTTTGATGAGGGTGGACCCTACCTGACAGCTATTACAGGGGGCTTCAGCTCACTGACATATTATCCCCTCCCCCACTTTCCTGTGATAAGCTCAGGAATGGGAGAAACTGAATCACGCAAGAGCTTCTGGAGGTGACCTCTCTTCTTTCTCTTGAACACGGTAATATGGGAATGTGCTATGTGGAACTGTTACTGCCTCAGGGAAAAGCCTGGAGCTGCCAAAAGTCCACTGCATTATAGCCTAAGGAGGCTGCCAAGCCTGAAAAAGGTAGAACTCTGTGAGCCAGAGAGAAAATGTAATTTTGTTGACACATTTTAAGCCACCCTATCAAGCTTTACCTGAAGTCAGACCATACATTTGAACTTCTCAGTTATATGAACCAATAGATTCCAACTGTTGATTAGACAATACGGCTTGGACTCTCAATTACTTGCAACCAAAAAATTCTCAACTATAATAGTCCAAGGCATTTAATATACCAAAGCACGAGCCGGGTTTTTTGTTTTTTGTCTGTTTGTTTTTTACTCAAATTTGAAGACTTAATTCTCATGAAAAATGTTGAGTGAAAGAAAAATAACAAAGAATGTTTCTAAGACTTAAAAGAACTTTCATACATTCTAAGATTAAACCACAAATAGTATAGCTGGAGGCGGTCTGGTGGATCATCTACTCCTACTACATTCTTCTACAGGGATGTTCAATGAATTTGGATACAATGAATGAATGAATGAGCAGAGGAATGAATGAATGAGTGAATGAGGTACCTTAAGTCCAGACAAGTTATCCTTGGAATAATTATGCATTGCAGTCACTTTCAGCTGGGAGTTGTTTATATTAAAAGAGGTTGGATTTATTGTTGCTATTGTGGTTTTCACTTGGATACACAAGTAAATGGCAGAGCCGGGGAAACCTGATTCTAAATCCAATCTCCCTGTTTTCTACTAGGGAATGTCTCAAATCCTCTCACAAAAACAGAAAAACACAAAGTCCTTTGATATGACTGGTATAGTTTTAAAACCAGGATATGCTACTAGAGTTCATTTTCAGGCCAACTGTTTACAATCTGAAGTGATTCTTTCATGTACAGCATTAGATTCACAGACTAGCCCACAAAAACAGAATGAAACACAAAACAACAAACACCTTTTCAACCTAAAACATCTACTAGAACCAACTTAAGTTCTAAATCCTGGGAACCATGAGGCTATGAAAAGCAAGACAACAGGAAAAAAAAAAAAATCAACAAGAAAATGTCCTACTTGCCCATCTCCTCCCCCATGTCCTGGCTACAGAACTACTCCAAAGGGAAATTAAGACGAGCATGAAAAACTGTCATTGGTCGTGTCCCATCTGCACACCTCCCTTTGTGCACTCTTTTTCTTGATGTCCCTTTTTTACCGCTGCTCAGATGCCCTCATCTTGATAATGACTGCTACCATTTACTGAGTAGTTACCATGAGTCAGACACTGAGCTAATAAACTCAGGAAGATTGAATGATTAATCTACAGTCATGTGGCAAAGCCAAGAGGGAACCCTGGTATGGGCCCTTCAGCATTAGACTGCACTGGCTTCTCCTATCTTAGCTGAGTCCTCTCTGTGGCAAGAATCAGCCCCTCCTTTTCTATCACACCCTAAAGGGCATCAGGCTGAAAATTACCTGTCTTCCTTCCCCTCTAACCAGGACAGCCATCCCTTTATTACAGCTCATCTCCTTTAGGTAACAAAGAAGGAAAGCAGCCTGTAGAAACTCAGGGTAACCCTTCATCTTTCCAGAGATGGTACATATTATTTTAAGTTCACCTCCAACTGGCAGAATTTTAGGCAGCTGATAAATGCAGGAAATTGGACAAAACAAACAAACAATCAAATAACAAACAAATGCATCCAAGTAGCAGAAGATTACATATTTTTGGACAGGGTAGGATGATGGAGACTATCATAAGAGTTTGCCTTCAAAATCAGTGCCTCTAGGACAAATGAGATTTTTCACAATCTCTTGCCTTCTTCTATGTTTTAATCCACAGCTTAAAAAAAAAAAAAAAAAAAGGAACAGCACATAATTGGCATTCAATATATTCTTGCTGCCTTTATTTGCCATGTGATGAAACCAGAGACTAGAACACATTATATGAAGTCATATAACAAACAAATGACAGCCTAGGGAATAGAAACCTCAGAACTCCTAACTCTAAGACCAGTACCCCATCTTTTAGCTACCTATAACCAAAAACTGTCTATTCATCTTTCTTTTCAGTGTAAGTTCTGCCTGAATGGAGACACAACTGATGAAATACGGATATAAGCCCACAGTAATTTGGCCAAGCAAAAAGTCTTTTTTAAATGTAACCAACTCCCATCTGAAAATAGCCTCTAGAAAGAATTATTTCATAAAATAATTTAATTCATGTATTTTTTTGCAGTAACAGAAAAAAATTCACCCTTTAGTGAGAGATTATATGATTCCCACCTACCTCTACTCCAAAATGTCAGCAGCTTAATCTCAGCTTTAGTTGTGCTAACATTTTTAAGAAATTGGCTTTGCAACAGGCATTAGAATTCTAAAACTCCTGGATGTAATGGGTCTGCCCTCAGTGACCAGCCAAAGTGCAATCAGGGAACAATAGGGGTCAATATACCTCTTATCAAGGGCTCACCTTATACTTTGATACCACCCATTCTTGGAGGGGAACTCAAAAGGTCAAACTGCTATCAAAGGAGCATATAAATAGATAAACTAAATGAAGCTAATGAAGAGACCATAATCAAATACTCAAAGACAATTAGCTGGCCTTCTTCAGAAAAGCACAAAAGACAATGTTGTGAACCTCTAAAATGAAAACAAATAGTATTAGTTTAAGGAAATTGCCCTCCAGGTAAATATAAAAACAAAGTTCTCCCCAGCAACATTAAAGAGTAAAATGAACTTAGTGGACAACTATGGGCCCAAAGCAGTTGTTGACCAAATAGTAGACACCAGTTTCTGAAAATCATAATTGAATATTAAAGTCTACCATTCTGCTAATTAGATAAGGACATTTATGTCTGTCTTATAACTGTATTTGTTCATGTATCAAAATTAAATAAATTTATTTTAATAAAAGCAAAACCACCTATGAAAGGTTTTTTCTTCTTAAGATGTTTATATCTTAATCCATATTTAGAGTGTAAAAACATACGAGAAAGGAAGAGAATCTCTTTATTTTTTCTACAACTTTTCATATATAGGGAGGGCTCCCTAAATAGGAAAATATCTACTATCGGCCAGGTTCAAAAGAGATGCACAAATAGTACAACTCTGTGAAAAAGACTTTCATTTCCTAAAACATATGTAGAACAGTAAGTTTCTCAATACCTCTAGGAAAAAGAACTGGTTACTTCAAGATTCTTTATCTTTTGTCATTCTGTTCCCCTTCCTTTAAATATCTCAGTTATTTGGCACCTCGGTGGCTCAGTGGGTTAAAGCCTCTGCCTGCAGCTCAGGTCATGATCTCAGGGTCCTGGGATTGAGGCCCGCATCTGGCTCTCTGCTCAGCAGGGAGCCTGTTTCCTCTGCTCTCTCTACCTGCCTCTCTGCCTACTTGTGATCTCTCTCTGTGTCAAATAAATAAATAAAATCTTTAAAAATAAATAAATAAATAAATAAATGTCTCAGTTATTTATGTGAACCTGTCTTCTACTCATCTGTCGAATAATTATTCATAGTTGGAGTTACTAGCCTTCAAAATTACAATGCTATTGGAACTATTCAACAATGAAAATAATAGGATTTTTGGTTAACTTCTTTTTAACACACAGGGCTTAAAAATAAAAAGGACCTGTGTATTTATACTGTACTCATATAAATAGCCTTCTAACATGCTCGTATTTTTTAATATATATAAGCTTGCTACCACTACCTGGTTGTATTAAACTGCAGAAAACGTTGAAATTCCAAAAAGCTGCCTACAAACCAAATGGCATCCCAGCTTGGCAGGCTGAGCGCCTCATTTTGGCTTCTCTCGCTCCCTCTAGTGTCCGCAAAGCGCATCTGTCTGATTATCCAGTTACCTCACTGAACGAGAGCTCGGCTAAGTCCTGCCCACCTATGACATCACCCCCTTCTTCAACCACTGCGAGGTGAAGCTTTAACTTCAGACTTGGAGGTGGGCTGTGTGCAGTAAACTGGAATGCTCTCCCTCGCACACTCCTCAGTGTAGGAGTGATCCGAAGCTGGACAAGCTCTGCTTGCAGCTGCTGTTGGCTTTGTGTGGACTGGCCGCGGAGCTTGGGAGAGGGGGAGGGTTGTTACTCCAGTCCACGGTCAGTGGAATTACAGCTATAGCGGCAGTATATATGGGATTGCTTTTTCTCGTCTTCCTGGTAAGTGTTTCCCATGTTTTTCCTTAAGATTGTCCCAGAAAGTTTGCTTGGTTGTTACTCTGTAGACAGAAATGACTTGCTACCATGAGGCATCCAAACATGAACGCTTGCTCTGTCACCAGTAAGAGCAATGTATGTGTGTGCGAGCCAGCCAGGAAAAATTTGACTATATAGCCACATGCAAGAAGTTTCTTAAAACCTTCTTTCATTAAAAAGTAATAATTAATGGCTATTTTCTGCCTCATAGAGTTGTGATTTGAAAAGAGCCTTATGGAAAACCTTAAGTTGGGGAAAGTTAAATGTTAAATATTGAAGAATACGAGGCAGATTTTTCACAGAGAGGAAGGGGAAAGGTCTTGCTAACTTGGTGTGTACTGTATGTGTGGTATGATCACCAATTGCTGTTTTTACAACTGTGAAAGAAAATCAATAATCCCTCAGCCCATGAGCATGCAGTACATGAAGAGCATACATCTTGCTCACAGCTAGCCGAGCTAGTCCTGGAGACTTCTGTGCCTCTGTAAGGATTAACAGCTACACCTAGATTTTAAAGCCTGCACTGCTATCCTGCCAGAGCTGCTTCAAGCAGTTCAGGCTTGCAAATCTCAACTAGTGAATTCAGCTCAGAGGAGGGGGAGACTTTCTTCCCAACCATACCCACCCCCCCAGGAGAATGCCAAAATCCACTGCTTGGACAAATGTAGTATGTGACTAGCATAGTAATTGGCAAAGCCTACTCAGAAAAACTAACAAAGCTCAGCGTGGAAGCTATGTCTGATGTATGCAGTGAGTTTGGGGTGACAGGGGGAAAAAAATGAGTAGAGCCCTCATCCAGTGGGATGCGCAGAGGATCCATCCATTGACTTGCAACTTACAGTAAGAAAATTTTATATTTAAAGAAATGATTTTATACAGCAGAGCTTCCAAAAGTAATTAAATGTATCTTCTCAAAAGAAAAAAAAATTTCCAGTGAATTAGGTCTGAAACAAAATGGTTGCATAGAGGTAAAAAGTGCAACAGGCCTGTATTTTTCAACATCTGGGGGTAGATATTTATCTATCTATCAAAATTAAAAAGGCAAAAAAAAGCCTTGATCTTTGCCACTTACAGAACGATTCTTGAATGCCTTTAACAAATAGCTATTTTAAATTTTCTTAAATCTTATCTGCTCTAAAATGCACAAATATGTTACTTTATTAGCAGCAAACAATATGAATAAAACCACTAGAAAAGTACATCAGCTGTAGCAATGCTTTTCATTTATCCCAAGCTGAACGAATATTCTGACTAGCATAAAACATAAGGAATAAATGTGTCTCTTTCAAGATAACCATTTATGCCTGCCCCAAAGTGACAAATGATTGATACTCATCTCTTTTGAAATGAGTAAAGAATTAATCTTTTAAAAGTACCACCAAATATTATTACCATTACTGCCAATATTAATAATATACTAGGTTTTAATCTCTAAGAAGGTTGAATCAGAGATATGCCACTTAGTTTGCAAATATGTGTGTGTACACAATGTATACACACACAAACATACATTTTTCAGCCTGAAATAAAAAACAGAGTTACAAAAACATGATTGTATGTAATTACGTAGGAAAATCACATCCAATTTTTTTTAATAGAACACTGCCAAATCACATCAAATCCAGACATCAGCAAAGATATTATAGAATGAATAAACATAATGAATGCATTAATATTGCTCTTATACAATACTATCAGCTATTAATTGGGCTTTTCATTTCTCTGCCTTCCCCCTCTTTTAAATCAATGATGATTAGGTTCAAAATCCCCAACTAAATACTTCCTAAACATTAACATCTGTGAAATACATAACTGGGCAGCAAATAGTTTTTACAGAAAAGAAGAAAAACAGTAAGAAAATTTGTCATAACTGAATGTGGCAGCAAAATAGAAGGTATGTTTCTTTTGCTTTCAAGTGTTAATTAAGAAGCCTCCAAGTCTATCAAAACTTTTTCAGAGCTAAATGAAGCGGTGTGAAATAAATTTGGTTGAAATCTTGTGGCTGTCAGACTTTGTTAGCAAGCTATTAATTATCTTTACCCCAGTTTCTTCTCTAGACTATATTGCCCAATCAAATAGAAACTCCAATTATGTTCAGCATCTCCTGCTTAGGGACACCAGACCCTAATGAACACTCAGTGTCTCCAGATGAAAAATACAATTATCAGCTTTAAACATGCAAGTGCACTGCAGAGAGATTTGTCTGAGCTTTTCTTGGCCACACACCCTAAGGCTTCCTCCTCTTTCTAGATTATTTCGAAAAACTTTAAACCCTACAAAAATCAGTAGCAGAGAATTTGACTTGTGGTAATATTATATGACTGTTCCTTCTTTCTGCTTTTTGTTTTTGCTATTCAACATTATACGCACACTAAATTAAATCTGGTCATTTAAAGAAAAAATTCAATGTATCTTAACTTTCCCCCCCTTCATTAAGGTGGGTGGGCTACATAAAGAATTCTGAATAATGGCAAGATTCAGAGTTCATTTAAGAATTCTGAATTAAACCACCTTAAGTATTTTTGTTCAGTTTACTTAACAGCATTATAAATAATTTGTTGAAAGTCCAATGAAGACAACATATATGAAGTCAATGAGGGAAATAAGATTCAGTAATTTTTCAAAGGCTATAATTTCTTCCCTCCTTTTCCCTTCATTCCCCTTTCCCTCCCACCCCCCACCTTTTGCCCTAGAGGCCTTCACTGCTCTTCTCAACGGGAGGCTTTGTTGTAATTAAACCAGAGAAAAACTGGCCGGCAGCAGCCAACATCTGACTTGCGGCTTCTGAAAGCAGTGTTCTGGTAGAGTGTACCACCCCCCAGTGGGCAAAAACTCTACAGTAAATCTCGCACCAATATTAATTCTCAAAACTACATTTTTCTCTTCAGTGCATAAAAAGGGCTGTTTCTCAACGACTTCTAACATTCCACCATTTCAAAACTTATCATGGTATCAACAAACCAATTTCCAAGGAGATGGTTTGTAAATGTCTTCTGAAAAAGGCCTTCTTCCTTTCAGGATCAAAATAGAAATATACATTTCAGAAGGCATTTCCCGGTTTCGGACTGCAGATCAACATCACTAAATTTGGTAAAACATCACACTAAAAAAAGAGTTTTGAAAGCCATGTTTCTGTTGCATAGAAGAGCAGGTTTTAGGACTTGACGTGACTATTGACAAGAACAGCAGAGAAAACAGATTTTAAGTCTCAGAGGAAGGAAATACAATTTCAGCAGCAGCTAAAGTTCATTTGTTTTGCATAAGCATTATCTTTTCCCTAGACCCAAAATTAAGTGTCAGGAATGTATAAAAAGCTCTCTCCAGGTATTAGTCTCCTTAAATGAGAAGAGAGAGAAATTGCTCTCACTTGATGAGACAATGACAGCTTTTGTTCTTTATTCTTTCACTTTTCATGTGCACAAGTTACCGTGGCAACTTTGAAAAGAAAACCCGTAGACCACATTTGGTTAAACACCATTTTTAAAGTGTGCCTCTGGACTGGGGACTGATCAGTTTATGTGTTGATTTTCTTCCTCTTCATTTGCTTTACATCAATGTTACCCCTACTCTGAAATAAAAAAAACAAAGTGTTTTATGCTTTGGGGTGGTCTCACTAACCAGCGCCGTGCTTGGCACACAGTAGAACCCAACATTTATTGTATTTGTGTATGGAAACTTGAATATTAGAAATTTAGAGCACATCAACCAAATGGTACTCACAGTCCTGGAAAAGGAACTTTAAAGTTTACAGTGGGAAAATGCTGGTGATTTAAAAAAAAAAAACACAGGTTTAACTGCAATTACTCAAAGGTCAGCGCAAACTTAAAGCTTGTTCCCTGCTCCAAGCCCTCTACTGTTCACCTTTACCACCCTCTAAATTAATGTCTCATTCATTCATACAAGGACTGGCTATTTCATTTCAGTATGGCTTTAAATATCACAAAAGGAAGAAGCATTCACTATGATGAAAGCATTCACTATGATGACCTCCTAGTTTGCCTTTTTGTTTTGATGCTTGATTTAATTTTAAAAGCCAGTATAAATGAAGCAGAATTGGATTCATTTATCACAAACCTATTGGGAGAAAAGAACCAGTAACATAAAAGGAGAAAGTAAATAAATAAATAAGAGGAGAAAATAAAAATCCTTTGCTTTGGAACTTTTATCCCCTATTTTGCATAAATAAAACACAATCTTCTTCAGGCTAGAAAATAGTCTGGATAAAACCAAGTATGAAAAGGTACACTTGCTTCTCTGCCGCTCAGCAAACTTCATGACTCTCAAGAGGGGAGTTAGAGGTCCTTCTGCTTGCCTGGTATTAAACAAAAGAATTGGAACTTTCCTGAAATCTGATGATCGTGGAAAATTTAACTACCAGACAGGCTGCTTAGAAAGCATTTTGCTGTCACTATCAACTAACCTGATGTACTCCAGTATTTTCAGTTTAACCATATAGGTAGCTTATTTTAAATACCATTTGTCATTAAAAGACAGCATTCACAGGTTGATCATTTTGTTGTGCTTTCTAGCAGCAATTTAAGCCTTCATAAATAAATTACCTTCTAAAACTATAGACTGTGATTATATAAATTCCAATTTAACTAGAAATATCACAGAGTTGGATAAATCTGATTAAGCATGTGTCTTCAATCTCAAGGTTTTATTCAAAATGATAATGCAATTAACTTGGATCAAAAGTTCTACTATTGATTTAATATTTTTAAAAAGGTCCCATCATTAAGATACCATTATGGGAAGCAAATCATTAATAACTCTTTACGAAAATCTCAAAACTGTACTCAAATTAAGATTTTTTAAATAAGCAACAATTTCAAATCAAAATCAATTTAAATCAAAGGCAGCAAATAAAGGATTTAGGAAGTTAGTGCATATTATCAACATATAATCTTAATCTAAGTGATGAAAACATGAGAATAACTTCTCATTTCAAACATCCCCACCTCTAAAACAGTGCTGTAACAGAAATCATATAAACATGTAGATTGCCTCAAATCCTTGACTGTATGTAAATGCCAGTTTTCTATTCAATAAAACTTCTTAAATTATATTAGTTTTCCTAAAATATCTGAAAATGATAGGATCCTTATCTACTTAATACTTTCTTAGGTATATCATAGAACTAAATTGGAGGCTTTTCACAGACTTGATGATTACATTATAAATGCATACTTCCTTAACTCCACAATTTTTGTTTATAAAAAGAAACCGATGAGAAAGATCCCTATTAAAAAATCTGATTTATCAGTGAGGTGATTATGTTGTTCCTTTTGCCACAGTTTTAAATACTATCTACTAATTACTGATTCCGTTAAAAAATAATCTTAAAACATTTCTTTAAGTAGAGTCCATTTATGTTTTTCCCCAAGTTACCCTATTAGTAATATTTTTCTAAAAGATCGATTCCTTTTTATTCAGAAGTAATGGCCTCTTTTCAAGCCTGTGCAGACATAAAGGGTTCTGAAGTCAATGTGGAAACCTGGCCACAGTGTCCTTACCAGTAGGGATCATTTTTTTTATCATTCACAGTCAACTACCATATCTCTGTGCGCATGAATATGTAGAGCCTGCTCAGAAAAGGGGAAGTGTAAGAATGAGGGGCAGGATCAGGTATTTTAGATAGATTATTATAATCTTTAATATGCAAAACATAATTGTCTGGCACTGAAGTTTCAAATATAAAAGGGAAGGTAAAGATATAAAACAATCAAACAAGAACTGTTTGGAGCTTAAAGTACTGGAGTAGGAATTTGTGAGGGAATCTTCATTTCTCAAAGAGTATCCTCTCCAAAGAAACCTGCTTGATATTTTTGCCTTTTGTTTCAATGTAATTTGGGGAGAAGAGAATGACATTTTCCAAGAATTTAATGAGATTTAAGGCTTTCTGTTAATCCCACATTATTACCACTGTTGTATTAATGGCAATGTGAGTTTGCATATCAAACAGAGCAAAAGAAGCAGTTTTACAGATGTAAAATAAGAAAAATACACAAATTAGTTGTCTTTTCACACCCATTTAGATTTTTTCCCCCTCTCTCTGGATTAAAAAGATAAAAATTAATACATATTCTTAGAGCTTGATTTCATAAAATATTTATAGTTCAGATACAAGCTCTATCACTAGTTATCATTATGATCATCATCTTGGACATACTCTAGGCTGACCTGACGTGGGGAACAGTCGACAGTCTTTAAATCCTCATTCATCACATTCATCTCAAGTTTAAAACGTTTTCTGGAGTATGACAAATGCCTGACTATTGGTAACATTTTAAGCAGTTTCTCACCAGTGATTTTTATCATAGTTTTTAATTAGTTTCTAATGCAATGTAACAAAAGTAATTGTTTCCTCAACTTAAATTAACCACATTTTAAATGTTGAATAATTTTCAAGCTTAGAAAGTATTTACAGCAGATACCTTTTAAAATAACTGTCATTATAATTTCAACAACTTAGTTTCTCATTTTCACATTCCACGAAAGCAACAGTTTTCAAGAAAATACACTATTGAAATTCAACAATAAGGAGCAAAGCCCTAAATGTATCACACTAAAACCTCACTTTAAACAATAAATCATTTAAACTCTCCTCTGTGGGCATTTGCAATATCCACTAGAGACTATTTTATCCATGTGCTAACTGCTATTTTTGTTTCGAGTTGCTTAAATAATAAATTAAATGGATCTAGTTTTGTTTTTTTTTTTAAGTTTCCCCTGTTAATGCATTCTATGACAGTGTTCGTATTTGGTGGCAAACTAAAAGGCACTAAATTTTCAGATAGAACCAGAAACATAAATTTTGGCCTTGTTTAACATTCACTTCAGTAGAATTTGAATTCTGGAACAGATGCTATCCTTGTTGGATGCTAGGTAATTACTGGGGGAGAAGCAAATTGCATCTACTGTAGTCCTTAATTTCAGGGTCAAATATTTCCATGATACCCTAATGTTCCCTACATGGACAGAGAGCCCCTGAGTGGGCAGCTCTGCATGACAGATACTGATGCTACCCACTTCCCCACCGCTACCCCCCAAAAATCTTCAGACCTATTAGGTAATGGGCAAAACAGTTGTCATTAAAAATCACAGGGGTGGGTTTTGATGAAGCCTTAATTCTTCTTTCAGAAATGAAAAATATACTTACTGGAAGTTGGTGTGTTCTGTTTGAACCCAGAGAGAAATGCCTTGTCAGGTTTTGATACGCTTTCTAAATGGTCATTGTAAGGAGATAGACTGACATAGTGTCCTTTCTATTTCTTTTTTTTTTTTTTTAAGATTTTATTTATTTGACAGAGAGAAACACAGCCAGAGAGGGAACATAAGCAGGGGGAGTGAGAGAGGGAGAAGCAGGCCTCCCGCCAACCAGGGAGCCCGATGTGGGACTCGATCCCGGGTCTCTAGGATCATGACCTGAGCCGAAGGCAGTCGCTTAACCAACTGAGCCATCCAGGCACCCCGTCCTTTCTATTTCAAACACAGATTTTTCAAGTTCAGTTTGCCAAAAGAAAATTAAAATTGTTTTCTCCTGAAAAACGACTAATTACTTGAACATACACTACCTTTTGGCCAAGAACACCTGAGTAACTAGAGTTTCAAGATCATCAGCTAGTCCTCAGAAACACCTCTTAAGGAGGAAGTGATGATGTTCACAGTCTACAACTGGGAAAACTGAGGCCTACAGGAAGATTTAAACGGGGCACAAAGCAAATCAAAAGAAAAAATTCCAAAGCAAACTCTTTTCAAGCCTTTACATTGTAGATTGTGTGACTTTATAAAACCATGTTCAGAAATCTCTTAAAAGTTACCATGGCATTTCTGTCAAAAATCCTTGTTACATATTTGCTCAACTCTTTGACATGTACTTGTTTTCTTCTTTTCAAACATTTTATCATTTTATATCTAAGTTTTAAAAGTGAACTTTTAAAGATTGGCCTGACCTGAATTCAAAAGCCATGGAAGGCACTTACTGGTTCTTGAATGAAGTTTTGCTTCTGTGTTTAATTTAAAGTGACATTAACAGTCAGTTAACAGTAGAAATTATCTGTTTGGTGACAATCCCAGCTTTAGCTCCTACTTTATTTATATAGTAAAACTGGGAAGTAACAAACAAAGAGGTCATCTTACTCCTTTTCACCAACTACTATGATGAAAGATGCGTTGCTTAAAGATAAACTGAAGTTGAATTTCTAGGAAATCTATCATGTTGAAGTTCATTATTAATAGTTCATTAAAACCTTTGCTTTCACAGGAGATGCTCAGACCCAGTATATTTTAAGGAAGAGAAACGTAAAGGAAATCTAGTATACTTCCTTTTTTTTCCTATGAAGAATATTTGAATTAAGTTTTACCTCTTAAAAAAGAATGCCTATTCTTCTATAACGTGACTGCACCAGATATTCTGAGAAAGCAGCAAGAAGCAAAAGCTGGAAATAGCTATTTCACAGCAGGTAATCATACCTCAGGATATAGCTCCTGTACAAAGTTTATACTTGGATAACCCTGGATAGGAATAAAGGTGGGGGGTAACTGACTGAAAAACCTATAACTACACAGGCCTTAGCATCATGAATGGCTTTCTTCATGAGGATCTGAAGTTACTATCTCTGACCACATTGCACAGAAGAGCCAATAAGAATTTCAAAGAGAGCAATTTCTACTAAGGGAATTAAGCTACACAAAAGGAACCTTCACACAGAAACTCTATCAGGAAAAAAAAAAAAAAGAGTGCATAGGAAGCCATGTGTTCTACATAGTAACAGGAAGCTGAATTGTTTCTGGTCCCTACTTTAATGAGCTTGCCCACCATGCTGAACTGCAGCTGGAATGTTCATTGACAACAGCGAGCCTGATCTGGAGGTGTGTGCGGCATAGGATTACTTGAATAAACAGTGAAGAACATTTCCAAGGACTGAACAAGAGTTTATAAGTCCCAGCCCCTCACCAGGAAAATAATATATGCGCAGTGGATTTTCACTCACGCAAAATTTATTCACATCATTCAATAAGGTAGGAAAAATAATAAAGTGTTTTATTTTCATGCCTGAAACTACAAAGGCTAATTAATACATAAAAGTGCTGAAGAGATCATATTACACAAGAGGTTAGTATAAATCTGTAACTCTCTAGTCACGGAGAAAGAAAGTTTAACGAATATTCTAGATTAGAACTTAAAGAAAGATAAATGCATTGTGAAACATATTATTAGAACACAATAAAAAGTCTGCATAAAGCCATTAAGTCATATAATATGAAACATATAAACACAATGGGCACAAAAGAAAAAATTAGTTTAATATGAAATGGACTTTTACACTTAGGTTACCTGGATGTATTAGCTATGTGTTCTTTCCTTCCTTAAAATAGATGGAAAAGATTCCGACTTCCTTGTTAGAAATATCTATATAGCAATATTTAATATTAATAATCAAAGAAAATTACTAACATCAATAATCAGAACAAATGAATGGCTTTACTAGGATTCAGGAACTTAAGAGGTATTTAACTCACTATTCCTGAATACTAAGAGGATAGATTTTTTTTACTACACATTTCTATACCTCTATAGTCTACCTAAGAAACAGACATCAAATTTTGATTTTTAAAAACGCTAACATTATATTTAAATATAAAAAATCATATTCTTAAGTGAAAATTCATTATGAATATTAAGAAAAAATTAGAAAATTGATTAGCTTGGTCAGTGACTAGCTATAGAATTGATATCAAACATTAAAAAATGCTCAGTAAAACTTATATTTAACATTTCAAAATCAAATGGATTTGGGACATGATATTCCTTCATTTGATACTACAAATATTTAGGGTAAAGAGATTATATGATCATGTTCATTGTTAGCTAGCAATAAACCCTACGACCCAGGCAAAAAAAAGTAATACATTAAAAGTGAATGTACAAATTTTACTTTCCACATCTGTTTTGAATATTATTTTAAGTATCCGCAGCTGATTGTTTTCCGTCTTTCTTTTCGCCCCATTTTAGGGCTCTGACGCTACCGGGTACAAAGACCTCAGCACTGATGACCATGATCAGCCCAGCCTGGAGCATCTTCCTCATTGGGACTAAAATTGGGCTGTTCCTTCAGGTGGCACCTCTATCAGTTATGGCTAAATCCTGCCCATCCGTGTGCCGCTGTGATGCAGGTTTCATTTACTGTAATGATCGCTTTCTGACATCCATTCCGGCAGGAATACCAGAGGATGCTACAACTCTCTACCTTCAGAACAACCAAATAAATAATGCTGGAATTCCTTCAGATTTGAAAAACTTGCTGAAAGTAGAAAGAATTTACCTATACCACAACAGTTTAGATGAATTTCCTACCAACTTACCAAAGTATGTAAAAGAGTTACATTTGCAAGAAAATAACATAAGGACTATCACTTATGATTCACTTTCCAAAATTCCCTATCTGGAAGAATTACATTTAGATGACAACTCGGTGTCTGCTGTTAGCATTGAAGAGGGGGCATTCCGAGACAGCAACTATCTCCGACTGCTTTTCCTGTCCCGTAATCACCTTAGCACAATCCCCTGGGGTTTGCCCAGGACTATAGAAGAACTCCGCTTGGATGATAATCGCATATCCACTATTTCATCACCATCTCTTCAAGGTCTCACTAGCCTCAAACGCCTGGTTTTGGATGGAAACCTGTTGAACAACCATGGTTTAGGCGATAAAGTTTTCTTCAACCTAGTCAACTTAACAGAGCTGTCCCTGGTACGGAATTCCCTGACTGCTGCACCAGTAAACCTTCCTGGCACAAACTTGAGGAAGCTTTATCTTCAAGATAACCATATCAATCGGGTGCCCCCAAATGCTTTTTCTTATCTAAGGCAGCTGTATCGACTTGATATGTCCAATAACAACCTAAGTAATTTACCTCAGGGTATCTTTGATGATTTAGACAACATAACCCAACTGATTCTTCGCAACAATCCCTGGTATTGTGGGTGCAAAATGAAATGGGTACGTGACTGGTTACAGTCATTACCTATGAAGGTCAACGTGCGTGGGCTTATGTGCCAAGCCCCAGAAAAAGTTCGGGGGATGGCTATTAAGGACCTTAATGCAGAACTGTTTGATTGTAAGTCCAGTGCAGTTGTAAGCACCATTCAGATAACCACTGCAATACCCAACACAGGATATCCTGCTCAAGGACAATGGCCAGCTCCGGTGACCAAACAACCAGACATTAAGAACCCCAAGCTCACTAAAGATCAGCGAACCACAGGGAGTCCAGCAAGAAAAACAATTATAATTACTGTGAAATCCGTCACCTCTGACACAATTCATATCTCTTGGAAACTTGTCCTACCTATGACTGCTTTAAGACTCAGCTGGCTCAAACTGGGCCACAGCCCAGCATCTGGATCTATAACAGAAACGATTGTAACAGGGGAACGCAATGAATACTTAGTCACAGCCCTGGAGCCTGATTCGCCCTATCGAGTCTGCATGGTTCCCATGGAAACCAGTAACCTCTACCTATTTGATGACACCCGTGTTTGTATTGAGACTGAAACTGCCCCCCTTCGAATGTATAACCCTACAACCACTCTTAATCGAGAGCAAGAGAAAGAACCTTACAAACACCCCAATTTACCATTGGCTGCCATCATTGGTGGAGCTGTGGCCCTGGTGACCATCGCCCTTCTTGCTTTAGTGTGCTGGTATGTTCATAGGAATGGATCACTCTTCTCAAGGAACTGTGCATACAGCAAAGGGAGGAGAAGAAAGGATGACTATGCGGAAGCTGGCACTAAGAAGGACAACTCCATCCTGGAAATCAGGGAGACTTCCTTTCAGATGTTACCAATAAGCAATGAACCAATCTCAAAGGAGGAATTTGTAATACACACCATATTCCCTCCTAATGGAATGAATCTGTACAAAAACAATCACAGTGAAAGCAGTAGTAATCGAAGCTACAGAGACAGTGGTATTCCAGACTCAGATCACTCACACTCATGATGCTGGAGGCCTTGTAGCAGACTGTGTTTCGGTTTTTTTTAAACCTAAGGGAGGTGATGGTAGGAACCCTGTTCTACTGCAAAACACTGGAAACAAGAGACTGAGAAAAGCAATGTACTGTACATTTGCCATATAATTTATATTTAAGAACTTTTTATTAAAAGTTTCAAATTTCAGGTTACTGCTGCGATTGATGCAGTGGAGATGCCTGAACACAATTCTATATTTTAGTATTTTTTAGTAATTTGTACTGTATTTTCCTTGCAAATATTGAAGTTATAAACCATTTACTTTGTGTTCTACTGAGTAAGATGACTTGTTGACTGTGAAAGTGAATTTCCTTGCTGTGTTGAACAATCAGGACTGAGTTCACATGAGATCCTTGTAGTATAAGCACAGGCCATTTTTCACTTTGGTATTAATAAAATGTAAAAAAAAAAAAACTGGCTGAATGAGAAAAATTAAAGTTCAAAACATAGTTATGAAGTAATGTCCAACTATTCAATTTGTATTATCCCAGTGGTATTCAATAAATTAAAATATTCGTGAAGTAATGGGCAATATCAAACTTGCTGCATATCTCCATTTTTACTCTAAGTAAATTAGATATCCTTAAGAAAGTAAGCATTATCTTCTGAACTGACTACATCAGCTGGCATAAAGGAGTGTGAAGTCTGTTGTTGAAAACACTGTTAACAAAGCTTTGAGAATAAAGGACTTCACAAAATCAATACTGTGAGCACGCTCCTAAGTTAGGGGGGAAATTTGTACTTAGGAAAACATGAAAACTTAAGACTCCATAGTATAATGAACACAAACACCAGAATTGCATTTTGGTTTTGCCTATACCATCCTGATTTTTGAAAAGTAAATTCTAAAGACATAATTATTAATATTTATAATGTTTTATCATAAATGATGTCAAAAAAGAAATACTTCTACATATTTAAAAAGATAGTGTAATCATAAGCAATTCCCCTCAACAAGGCAGAGAAAGTAGTACTTTAAATAAGCAAGAATTGAAAAAAATAAATACTAGAAATCAAATTTAGATCCAGTTTATGTGAAATGTTTTAACTCTGTACATAAAAGTTCAATTTACTTTCACAATGATCAAGAATACTGCCCATTACTATCACAGTTTTCCACATATTACATAATGAACTTGTAATGTAACATTTCTTTCTAGCTTCCTACTGAATTGTGAGCTATTACTTATTTAAAAACCACCTCATTCTTCTGTTGCCATGATTTTTTTTTTTTTCAACAAAAAACCAAAGTGCATTGTACGCCCTTTGGCCAGTCTTGTATGTGCCTTGACCCAACGCTACATGTATTCAGCTTTTAAAACTCGACAAATTTTTCATACTTCCTTAAATATGAAAAATTATGGTCTTATTGCTGAATAAAACAAGAAAAAGTACAAAATAATCGTGCTTGCTTTTTCGGGATTATGTTACTATCACTAAAGTAGCAAATTGCCCAGCACATTATTCCTAAGCGCCCCCATGTATTTTTCTAGGCATAAAAATAAACGTTGGCTACAAATAAAAAAATAGCAATATCTTGAGCTTGTGTATCATTTTTATATTAAAGAGTTCAGTATTTTACCCACAAACTGATTTCCTAGCAGTGTTTTAGAATACTCTTGTTTTGCTTATTCACACAAAAGATGGAAAACTTCAGAAGTGGTGCTGTGATCCCTCCGTCTTTTTTATGCTACTGCCATTGTCCTGACTGATACTTTTTAAGGTGAACTTTGAAAAAATTAATATTTTTAAAAATAGCTTTTTGGTAGTGTGAGTTAGCATTAGAGGATTTAGAATCTCAGATCTACCACTTCCTAAGTATATAGTTAAAAACAAACCACTTTCTCTTCTTAGGTTAGTTTCCTTACCTATAAAATGGGGCTGTTAGTTCAGCTCACCTCACAGGCCATGCATGGAAACTGCAATGTTCAACCAAATTCAAGTTATTACTGTTATGGTCAGGAAAAGTTTGCCATGTGTTTCCAGAGGTTTGCCAGATATTTCTGCTTCTACTGGTCTACTAACAAATACCTTTAGCTGCCCGTGAAACCTCATGCCTTATTCATCTGCCATCTTCATATATTTCCCAATACTTCTTTTGACTTCCTGTTATGAAGAACACTGTTTTCCAGCTAACTTAGACTCATGTGATTATCATTCATTTTGTGATAACATTTTGTAATAACATTTTGTGAAGGAAGCTTGACTTTTGCTTCTAGAGGTTTTGAGTAGTTAGCTACAATGATGTCAGAACTCAGGGAAAGGGCTGGATGGTTCTATAAAATTGCTATAAACCTGTGAGCTTATAAAAAGCCAAAGCCAAGAGATTATATTGTCTGTTTTCCAGTTGGTACCTCTTTCATGAGCACAGAAAATTTTATGTGTGTTCCAATACATGCATTGCAATTATCTTACCCGGGACAAATCAGAAACAAGTTTTATGTCAGCAAATAGAGCCAGCACTGACATGGAAAAATTATTTCCCTAGGCTTGCTATGAAATCCAAATATATACCCTTCCAATAAAATAATAAAATATAAATACCTACCTTAAAGGGCACTTAATTAATTATAAAATACATCTGCATGTATCCCAAACTAAATGGTTACAATTTTTACTGATCAAGTACTAACAAAGAAAATTGTAGGACAAAGAAAAATCTCATCCTAAATATACAACTTATAGATTTAACAAGAATACAATACGAGAAGCTATCAAAAAAATAAATCATGCGCGCACGCGCGTGTGTGTGTGTGTGTGTGTGTGTGTGTGTGTGTGTGTGTGTTGGGGGGAATCACTCCCTTGTTGAATGTTTGACAAAAGTCAAAAATTGTTTTTGGATGCAGCCTCTTGTGTAACTGCATTAAATCACTGCACTTATGTTCTCATTCCCTATTAAAAACAATACTATGCTCCATCGTTCAGCAATACTGATTTATTAAAAGTATTCCCCCATGCCAAAAGAACTAATAAAAAAAAATCCTCTGCCTTACTAACTACAGTTTGAGTGAAGCACATTTTATAGCTACATCTAATGCCAACACAACAGTTTTCCTGAGGAATCTAAAGAGACCCACGTGCTTGAAAGCACCTGAAGCATGGGTGTTAAAGGAATCAATCTACCACTGATTTTACTTTAATATTAAGTCATCTGCTGCTGAAAACAGCAGTGGCATTAAAATTCTAATTCCTTTCTTCTACTTAGCATGATTAGCAAATCTTAATTTAGCATAGTCTTGGAATTAAAACTATTGTATTTTGTGTTTTTGGACTTTTGGTTAAATTAGCAAAAAATAACTCACACTTATCACTTTCTGAAGAACTTCAAAGTTCTTTTTGTATAATCTCAACAGCCAATGACCTATACAAAATGGCTTCTACATTATAAATATCAGAAGAATTGGCTTCAAGAAGTATGCTATAAGGCATAAACATAAAATCTAATGAAAGTTTGTTACAATTGTGGTATAGAAGAAATAACTATATATATTTGGATGGATCAAAGAAGACCTCATGAAGGAGGTGAAATGAGGGCCAAATATTGAAGGATAAGAAAATATTTAAAAAGAAAACTAGACACTGGCCATGGAGAAAAATGGAGAACAAAGTCATGGAGATCAGAAAACAAGGGCAATGTTTCTCAATGCTAGATTTGGTCACAATCCCTTGGAGAGGCTTTTCTAAAGACAACGGCGCCTTGATACAGACCTACTAAATTTAAATCTTTAAATTTAAAGAAGTACAGACTAAAGTTGGGTATTTAAATTTTTCTTTAGTTCCAAAGGTGATTCTGATGCAGTTGGGGACACCTGATTTTGGAGGTATCTGGGGAATGGCCAAACAGGCCTGCTGAAATAGAGAGTTCATAAAGGCAGTAAGGCTGGAAAAGCTCTTTTATGTCAGACGATATAGTGTGTTGAATTCCCAGCTGAGAAAGTCTGGATGATATGCTTTGGTGATAGTTTCTGAACAGGTATATAAATAATCGGTATACTTTAGAGACATCTTGTAGAAATAAGGAATATTAAATAAAGAGTGAATGAGAAACTGAGAGCAAGATAAGTTAGAAGGACATGCATTACTGCCGACAAGAGGAAACAAGAGCCTAAACAGGGGAATGGGGCTTTAAAAACAAAAGTGTAATTCAAAGATAGACGAAAGGTAGAATTCCTAGGAACCAGGAACTGAGCAAAGAATAAAATTGCAGGTGATGATTTTTAGCCCAGGTAATCAGAATGCTGATGAGACACTTAGGTTTGAACAGGTGACCTATGCATGGTACAGATTTATACTGGCTAATTATTAACTGTGCCTCCTTCAACCTTCCAAGTGACCTAGTTTAGATCCAGTTTAGATGATAAACTATAAGTGCCTTAGGTTTTAAAATACTTGTATGTTATCCTTCTGAAATTCAGTCTATTGAGAAGTGGGAAATGAGGGACTGGAGACAGATCCTCAGCGTATCTAACAGATTATTACTAAAGCAGAGAAGGTGGAAAGCAGCAGCTAGAGAAGTGAGCAGAGGGAGGGAAAAGGGATGAGCCACAGGAATACCTATGTTTTGTGAGGACGAAGAGGGAGGGAGGCAAACAAAACAAAACAAAATAGGAACGCACAAAAAAAGAAAATCATCATGAGAAGAAAATTATAAAATCAAGGGAGTGTAATTTTTTTTTTTTAAAGGAGGATGTCGAAAGGTAGTCTGGAATGTAGATCTGGAAGAGGATAATGTTTAAAATGGAAAAAAAAGGGAGTGCCAGGATTCTGAAACAGTGTCAGCAGAGAGGTAAGAGCCTCTGGGATGTTGACAGGATAATGGGAAATAAATAAAGTTATAATGACTAAGACTACTCTTTAAGAAGTGTGGAGGGCGAAGGGAACAAGAGAGATAAGGAGGTGAGTACCAGGAGGGATACTGACTGACCTCGGGAATAAGATGGGGGGTAGAGATAGGAACATAGGAGGAGGACAGAGAGCACATTTTCAATAAGCGAAAACGAGATGCAGGAGAGGTATGGTCCCAGTCTGGCCATGAGTCTAAGATGACTGACCTAAAGGTTTAACTAGAAGCTGCAGTTTGGGAAGAGTCACCAGCAAGGAGTACAAAGTCACCCGGGGAGATGAAGGCGGGTGGTGTGAGGGTAAGACTTATGAGACAGGTCTTAAGCAAGATGGAGAAATGTCCCAGGGATGAAGACGAGGGAGAGGATGATGGGATCAGGTGATACAGATATAAAACAAGGACTTCAAAAGAAAAGTTTCTGAATAATGGTCACAGAAACAAGGGAAGCCATCTTTCAGGGACAGAGAAAAAAATTTTGAAACGCCCTTCCTATATTCCACACCTTTCGCCTAAACCAAAGTTTCATCAAGTAGTGACAGTAAGAGATGCAACAGGTGACCTGAAGGTGTCATCCTCGGGAAACAGATGTGAATTAGTTCAAGGTCATGGGAAGAATGCTAAGAAAAATGTCAGTTACATGTGAAGTTAGAATACAAAACTAAAAGACCGTAAGGGGCCAAGTGGAAGCAGTTAGGAAATAGGCCTGGAAGGAGTTCAAACTTCCAGATGGAAAGACACACAAAATAGAAAAATAGAGCAGAGGGGGGCACAGTACTTGGGACTCCAACAGATGATCACAGTTAAAAGGATGTTGGCCATGAGAGGTTGGTGAAGACTCCTGTTCTAAATAGTATAGACATTCTAAACAGATGAAAGAAAAAGCACTAAAATAACCAAATTAACCTTGCTCTTTCTTGATCAAAACAGAATAAAATCTCACTTTATCTCAAAATACACACTGAAGAAGTATTTCCTAATTTTCTCAGTCTTTCCCACAAGTATCGTAAGATTCCAGGTGAACAGGTAAGCAAAACACATGATGGACCCCTCCCCCACTTCCTAGCCCCATCTCATTTTTATATTATTTGGATGAAATGAGATTAGAAATGAACTTTGGGCTGACTCAATTTTTTTTTCCCCTTTTTTAAGAGGCTTCAAAAGGAAGCATGCAGCCACAGGGGCGTGGAAGTTGGGGATAATGGGATTTTACAGACTGATTGTGTGCACACAGAAAGGCAGTGCTGCTTTTCCAAGGCCAGCTGGCTGGGGCAGGGCAGGGGTGGGGGGCAGTCTAGGAAACCACTACCCAAAGTAATTGCCCTCTGAATATACATCACAGCTCTGATAACTGTGACATTACAAAGCTGAGGCTAATTCATATCACTGTTCCGTTAGAAACCATGGAATCCCTGCTGGAATTTCACATTTTAATTCCGAGATATGAAGACCAATGTTAATAAAAAAGTGGGGGGTGAAGACTAAGTAAAACAAAACTCTAGCAAAATTATCTTTTAAAAATATGTTCTCTAAACATTAGCGATGTCTTACACATACGGTGGGCTTAACGAATGTCTGCTCGTGGGCTGCCGCTGCAGACACTACCCTTCGTTGAGGACTGTCAAGTATTTTACATGTATTTAATCTCATTTAATTCATACAATAACTTTACAGAGAGGAATTGCTATCTGCAGTTCTCAGATGCGTAAATTAAGGCTTTGAAAGGTCATGGAGATATTTTATTCATTCAGCATTAGCAATGATTTATTGAGTACCCACTCAATAACTGTGCTTGGGGCTGGGTGTACGGCACTGAACCATAAAGGTACCGAGGAGGTATCGCTGGAGGAGGCAGGGACTCAGATACTAACTGAAAACCAAATGAATATAAAGTGAAAAGTTGTGACAGGTGCCAGGGAAGAGAAAAAGGTGGTGCTGCAAGTGAGCAAAACAGGAAAGCCTGTTTAGATTGGGCAGTACAGAAAAGCTTAACACCTCGGGGATAAAGTGTAAACTATGTGAAAAGTAAGGTAAAGAGTGTTCTGAGCACAGGAGAGGGGATGTGTTCAAGGTGCAAGTAGGGAATCAGCTTAGTGAGTTTAAGTATTTAAAAAATGTTAAGGGGCTCAAGCTCAGTGAGTAAGACACAAGTGAGTTCAGAGAGGCAGGCCCAGATCAGAGAATACAAGGTCTTACTGGCCGAAGCCAAGGTAAGGAGTCTGGACTCCATTTTAGTGAAAGAGAGAAAGCCATTACAAGGCTTTTAACAGGGTGGAGGCAGGGGAAAAGGAGGAGGGGAAAGATGTGTGGGGATTATACTATCAGATTTCAATCACAATAAGGCCACTAACCATTAAATGCAGAATGAGTAACATGGAACAGGATGTTGGTAGTGAGGATAGAGATGAAAAGATGCTACATATATTTTGGAACTGTAATGGAATCCTTCTCTCTGCCTACTTGTGATCTCTCTCTCTGTCAAATAAAAAAATAAAAAAAAGAAACATTCCTTAATAAGTAAGAAGAAGAAAAAAAAAGAAGAAAAAAGGAGTTGGTCCAAAAAAAAAAAAAATTACTTCCTTTTACTGAGATAACAACTAGAAGACATTTTTAGGGTTAAATCTCAAAACATCTTAATGGGGCTAAGGTGAATTTCTTGCAGCTTTCAATAAATTTAAACTCATAGTTGGCAGACAAATCTTAATGTCTGAGTTCACCACAACACCTCTTCATGATTCCTTTATGTCTTTTAAGAGCCAGAATGGAAGTGCCAGATCACCTATTTGCCAGGCTTGATGATGAATTTAAGAAATATAACCCATAAGTACTGCTGCTTAGCCTACAGTGATAAGAAATCCCAAGATTATTTAACGGTCTTCAGTAATTATTCTAAAATAATCTTTTAATTATTGAAATTCAGCATATACTTAACAGACATACATAAATATGGACAAGGTAATAGAGATCTACATTTAATTCCATGTTCATAGAATCTTAGAGCTAGCTAGGACAGATTTTATGAACTGTAGTGATGTGTACTAACAAATTTAAAAATTCATCCCCTTAGTAAAACAATACAAAATCAAAAGCAGAAGTTTGTAGTTGAACTGTAACTGGTTTACAGGTTTTTAAAAGTCCATAACAGAAAAACATGTAGCTACTCTGAGTTACAATATGCTTCTAACTACTATATTATACATGATTCACAGCATTCACTGTCTGAGTTGTTTAGTTCCCTTTGCTGTTGCTATTATCTTCTAATATGCTAATTTTTTAACTTATGTGTTATTATCCCTATTCCCCAATAAAATGCAAACTCCATGAAGGCAAGGAACTTCCTTCTCCAGCTGTTTCACCTAAATCCCACCTGTAGAAAAATTCTTGGCACGGAGCAGACACTCAAAAAAAAAAAAAATTGTTAAACAAACAAGAAAAAAAATGAATGACCTTCAAAGGGTTGTATCACTAAGCATCATCTGAGCTCTTCGTAAACTGTAAACTATTTATGAATGTGGAGTATTATCATCATTCTCATGATAACTCATGTACAGCATTTTCTAAGCACTCTATACTTCTTACTCCCCAATTCACAAAAGACATTGAGGTTCAAACCATTTAAGCAATTCCTACCCAATATCCAATATAAATGGTAAAATTAAGACTCTGAAAAAACAACTCAAACAAATGCAAGGATCTTAAGCCCAGATGTATCTTTTTTATGTTGCTCTCTTCCTTGTGACATGCTGACTCCAAGTATATAAAACAAAATATACTAGAACACTCTATTAGATTATATGCACAATTGAGACTTGAGATGATGATTAAGAACATTGTCTTTGAATCACACAGATCTAGGTTTGCATCCAGTTTCTGCCACTTACTTGGGGTATGGCCTTCGGCAATTCAGCCAATCATGCTAAGCCTCAGTTTCACCTTCTGTGAAATAGGATAATAACAGTGCCTCTCTAATTGTAAGGAATAAATTATATATTTCAAATGGAACACTTAACTCATACCTGACTCTTAGTAAATGCCCAGTAAATTTTATTTTCATCTTTGATGATGAAGAAATATTTGCCCAGTATCTCGTATCTCATATTAGAACTATCATTTGAACACAGGGTGACCAAAAAAAAAAAGAGAGAGAAGAAGGAAAGTGGGGAAGCAAGATCAACAGACTTTCTCTTCTATTTTCCTCTGAACACTGCCCTGATTTTAGAGAAGAAAATACTAAAAAAGGCACACCTTGCTTTCTTTCCCCAACACAGGTATGGGTTCATACTACCCTGCTACCCTGTGGTAGAAGGAAAAATAGGAACGTCAACTGTCGAAAAGTGGAAAGAATAAGATTTTTTTTTAAGGTTAGCTATCTTAAAGCTGTTAAAATGGTAATAGTTATTTTTTATATTTTCCTGACTCTCAATAAAAATTTGTGTTGTATAGAAACATACTTATGTAGATGACTATTTGTTAAATAAAGTCACATAGTTACTAAAGTGTATCAGAGTATAAGCACCAGAGACAACGTTTCAGAAGAACTAGCCCCTGCTGGTGGGAATCAGTTTTACTGGGAAAGAGAGAGTGACAGCAACCAGATGCATGTCTCTGGCAACTACAATCTTGGCAACTACAATCTTCTGTTTAAGTGTGACAGCAAACTGCATAAACCAGGCTAGTCTCTTCTAGTTATAAATCCAAATTAGCATGCCCTGGTTCTTAAATTAAGACAGAAGGAGAGAGAGCCCCCCACCCTTTGGTTTTATAATCAAGTTTAAACAAGAGATTCTTATTTCCTGGTTTATCAGGTGTTGATCTTTTCCAGGTACACATATTTGGTTAACATGTTCCTTCAGAAAATTCCTCTACTAATGTTAACTAATCTACTTAAAGGGTTAGGTCCAAGAGTGAAAATTAGATTTCAATATTTATTGCAGTACAATAGTTTTACCTAGAAGAAGTGTGCTGGTTCACGAGCACATTAAACTTTCTCACCTCCCCAGACAAATTTCACAAGTTCTATTCCAGCTCTTCATCTTTCCTTAGAAATCCCAGACAGAGGTAGCAATAGGAACCTTTAAAATCAATTAACACTTCATTCTCATTTGGGGACAAATAAGAGTTGGAAAAAGAGAAGAGTTGGTTCAAGCTAACTCTTCAATGAATGTGTAAATTTATAAGTCATTTCTTTTTTTTTAAGATTTTATTTATTTGGGTTAAGGCCTCTGCCTTCAGCTCAAGTCATGATCCCGGGGTCCTAGGATGGAGGCCCTGTTGGGCTCTCTGCTCAGCGGGGAGCCTGCTTCCTCCTCTCTCTCTGCCTGCTGCTCTGCCTACATGTGATCTCTCTCTCTCTGTCAAATAAATAAAAATCTTTTTAAAAAAAGACTTTATTTATTTGACAAAGAGATAGAGCACAAGCAGGCAGAGCAGCAGGCAGAGGGAGAGGGAGAAGCAGGCTCCCTGCTGAGCAGGGAGCCCAATGTGGGCTTGATTCCAGGACCCTAGGATCCTGACCTGAGCCAAGGGCAGGCGCTTAATGGACTGAGCCACCTAGGCACCCCTATAAGTCATTTCTAAGGGAAAACATTTACTTGGGACAAAAACCACATGTGCAAAATACTTAATGGTCAAATGAAGGAATTTAAGTATAACTTCTTTCCAAATGTGTGCAAGATCCTAAATATCTACCAACTATACTATCTTTTAATATTAAGAAATACATGGTTAAGAATCTCTTAAAAGTATCTTAATCCTGTGCTCTACTTTCAGCCAGTCTATCACAGATAACAGAGTAAGCAACTTATTCTTTAAAAATCTTTCTGGAACAAGAAATTCTATATATATTTCAGGATTTTTTTCTAAAATTTAATGTTGACACTCAAGTGTTTTAATGTGGATGTTAAATGTAGACCTTATTTAATGTAGACATTAAAATGTTACATAATTATCTTCTAGAAACCCCCCAGTAACTACTATTTTTTGTGCGAAATGCTGAAAAGGTGACAAGCTATCAGCATAGTCAAACATGTTATCCTTGCATATAGGGTAATGGTTAAGAGCACAGAACTCTGTCCTGTCAACCCAGGTTCAAACCCTACTGGTTCTACCACTTCCTAGTAGGGTAACTCTGGGCAAATTACTTAATCTTGCCTTTCTTAATGCTACTTTATGCAAGTAGCACATGATTTTAAAGTATATATGCTTATACTTTAAAGTGCTTAGTATAGTAATGCCTGATACATTAGTAAGTACACACAGCATTTAAAGACTACAGGCAGAATACTCCAGGGGTCAGTTGTATAAATTCTGAAATTCAACTTCTTAGGTACAATGCCAAGCTTCCCCACTTGCTACTTGTTAGATACTGGATAAATTATTCCATCTCCCTCTATTAATATTAGTAAACATATGAAAAAGATTAGACGAGGGCTCTGAACATGGTAAACACTCAAATAATTTCAGAAATTACTTTAACAACATCTCATAGAAGCTAAAATTTAAAGAGTGTATCAGAGCACTTTTCTCTTCTGGTATTTGAGTAGACTAGCATTAGAAATGATTGAACACTATTAATTCACATCCAGATATCTTTCCTATATGCCAATATGTAATTATACATTAATCAGGCTCATAGTACAGACTCCCCAGTTTCAGGTTTCCCAGACTTGTCTGATACCAATCACTCAGAGATTGTTACTGAGCAGGTCTGGGGTGGGGCCTTGGAATCTGTATCTATAATCGGCTTCCCAGGTATGTGCTACTTTGGGCAGGCTCAAAAACCCTACATTAGTTTAAGGTGCACCTAACCACCGAACCTAAGAATATCAAGGAGTCACACCCACTGAACAGAATTATTGTTTTACAAGTACTATGTAATGGAAATGGGAATGTTAAAAAGATTTTCTTATTCGACAAATATTTAGTAGAGTATTTATCAGTACAAAATATTCACTGAACATATATTATGGTACAATTCATGAAATGGTATACTAAAATTAATTGAAAAACAAATGACTTCTTAAAAATTAACATCATTTGGGACTTCAGAGTGGCAAATAGAAAGGAAGGAAATATACGTGGCAAAGATATGTATAATTATATACCATTTGTCCTGAGGAGTTCAGAAGTATTGGGGCAAGGGTCCTATTGGTCAAGAGGTCTGGTTCTTCAAGAAGTCTGTTATAGTTATTTATGACACTGCTGCCATTACTAAGAGAAAAATGGGAATGACTGAAGAACATTCAAATAACAAATTCACAGCCAAAATAATTTGAAGGGTATAATCATTTTTTCCTTGACCCTTCTGAACATTCATCTTTAGAAACAAAGTAGAGTTTATCTCTCATTAGTAAAATTAGCACAAACTTGGCTCTGCATTTTTTTTTTCAAGAAAATGATAAAAAGGAACAAGCTTCCATTTTCCAAAGCCTCCCCACGCACCACACACATACACCATGTATATGCTCAAACTATGAGCAACTTCTACAATTGAAAGATCTGGAAAATACCTCCTAGTAGAAACACAAGTAAAATAGTTTTGTAAGGAAACCCAAGTGCAATGACACCAAAAGTAGGACTAATGTTATTCTATTGAATGAAGAATACTTACAGAGTATAGTGAATATGTATACATTTCAATATAATAAATCAATAATTACATTAGCCATGTACATCTTGTGGCCAAGAAGTATTACTGTTTGAGATCCAATGTGGTAAGTGGAGATATAAAACAGTGAAATCATTAGGTAATTCTCTATAATCTCCTCATTAAGGAATTGCTAACTACATGCATGAATTTGGAATATAATAAACCTAAATGCAATGATTACAGCTATTCAGATATTACTGATCCATAGGAGCACGAGCTAAAATAAAGCATCTATTGGTATTACTTAAAATATGACCAAAGCGAGCAGGCACAATACTTCAGGTTCTTCAGTTATCCACTGCCCCAAGACAGGAAAATAAAGGGCCACTTAGGACCCCTAACTACTACTGAGGGATCATTGCTGAGTGGTGAGATGATAGGTGGATTTTTTTTTTCTTTTTGCTTTTCTGACTTTCCAAAGTTCCTAATTAAAAAAAAAAGTACTGTATTCTTTTTATTATTAGGGAAGGTAATTCCTTTACTTAAGGATATTAGTTGAGGGATCAAATTTATTAGTAAGGCCACTTAAAAACTTTGAAGAGGCTCTATCATGTTCTCCTTCAAATAAAATCTGTTATAGCTCTTCCTAATTTTATCTAATAAATAACAATACAAGTAGAAATAATAATACAAGGGCTGAAATTCCATGTGCTACTTCCAAATGCAGGCCTTCAAAAAGATGGTTCATTGTACCTAGCAATTTTAAGTGATGATAACAGTTTCAAGGGCAGTGATTAAAGAACTCCTGTTTATCTGGTGTTTGATCCAAAAACACACTGGCAAATAAAAAATGATGATCCTCTCTGGACAGAAGGAGAGCTGACTTTTCCAGGGGGTTGTTGTTAGAAGTAAAGGACCTAATCCCTGATAAGGCTTTCATCACTTATCTCTTACCATTTCTATCCCAAATTTCCCACTCCTTACATCTTTATTCTTTCCTATTTTCTCTTTAGTTTTGGCCTATCTCCACAACCATTACCTTAGGAGGCATTCACCTGCACCTAACCACCGAACCTAAGAATTCCTATTCTTACAAATTTAAAAGGGGACAATTGTAGACAAACCTTGGAATATGTGCAGGAGGATGTATGGAGCCTCCTATCCAGACAAATATGAGGACTTCCTACAGTTAATCTACAGCTGATTTCTTAAAGGATACTGCATTTAAAAAAATGGGTTTATTCATTTTCCCTTGAGCTTTTTTCCAAATTTTGTTGAGCACCATGCAGATATGGTTAAGTCTAAGTTCCCTGACTTAACACTGTTATAGAAGGCAATAATGATCCACAGGGCAAGGAATTCACTATGAGTCTTTAAAAATGGTACGTCTTCACAGAAAGGCATCTGCCAAAGTGAGTTCCATACAATGATCTGGGCTAAGTCAAAAGATATAAGCCATTTTAATCCAGCGCCTTCAGCTACTTAAGATCCAGATTCCACAGTTCACTGCAAGACTTCAGCTAACATATTCTTCAGTGATTCAACACAAAAGAGAACTCGCAGTGCCTAGTGACAGAACTCTCTGAGGTTCTCAAACTGAGAGCTGTTTGCACTGGGTTTATATAGTGCAGAAACAACTTAGGAGGCAAATAACATAAATGCCATCACCATGTTCCAGTTCAGAAGTTTTTATTATAGCAAGTTTAACTTTGGGCAAGCTGCCGCAATCAGCACATTGTGATGGCAAATACACTGACTGTATTTTCTTCCTAAGCAGTATATAACACTCGGGCTGTTCCTGAGAAGGATTCATGAAACAGCTCTAATCAACACATTATAGTTGGAACAGCTAGATGTAACATTCACAGCTTGTATGCCTTAATTGTCAAAATTGTTTGCTTTCCAGATGAACACAGTTGATTCTAACTTTCAGTAAAATCAATCAAAATAGTTCAACAACTGTCATGAGAAATAATTCCTACCCTTCTACCGCCTATGACATCCTCTGAGCTGTATAACTCAATTGTTAGAAAAGAAAAAACTAGAAATGGATACAAGTGACAAAATAATTTTACCAAAATGTACCACCAGAAGCAATTAAATAAGAAAATTTGTCCAAGAAATTTCGAAGAGCATTGGTAATGTTTAAAGTTCTTGCTAAGTTCATGGTAATATAAGGCTTACTAAAAAGGGTGTCTTCTGAAAGCTGGAAAATCTTCCACTTATTGTTTTGTGATCTTCTAACATAGTAACTAACATTGAATTTCACAGCTCTAAAAAAAAGCTTGACAACTATCCTAAACTATGTTCAAACAACACAGTTTCTCAAATCAATTAAAATAACTGAATAATTAATAGACGAAAGCCATATCATCCTCCAATTTGTTTTAAAAAATACTAAAAAAGGAAGTTTTTTTTAAAAGCCACATTTTTTTATCAAAGCTTTAGTGAAGAAAACCTAAAAGATACTGTACCTTTCATCTACCCAAGTTACCAGTTTAGGACAAGATCCAACTGTCTTTCACATTCCTCAACCAAAATTCAGGACCATACACCCAGAGGTCTCTTTGACTCTTGAATCAATATTAAGACTTCAAATTTTAGGTTAATTTTACTACATCAATAAGGAGGACATCTCATTTTCAAATTATGCTAAAATTTCCCAATTCATGGTAAGCAACTATCAGTAAGTCTTTCCTAACTTGTTTACTTGTGCTTTATTTTCATCTCTATTTAATAAAATAACCCTCCCCTTTCCTGTCAATAGTCAATAGCGTATGTATGTGTTTGAGATCCATGGACCACATGTCGAGTAGAACAGAATACTTAGGTTCCGGCTGTAGCAATCAATATCTAATTTGGGTCCAGGCATGGTTTGGTATCAGGTAGTAGCATTTGCCCCTCTAGGCTCAAATATCCAAAGGGCAGTGGAACTTGGGCTGGCTGGTGCTTCTGCGGGAACTGCAACAATTCAAGGCCTCCTATTTAATTGACCTTCATACTGTCAACCCAATCTGAGGAGACTGGGAGGAGAAAATATTAGAGACACTCTCGGCTTCTCTGATCTTTAAGACCGGGATGCCTCCTATTTTTCTCTCCCCCATAACATTTCCTCTATCCTAGAAAATAAGAATTTTAGTTTATCCCTGCTTGATCATGAGGAGCTGGCTTCAAGACCACTTCAGAAACTTCAAATATCAACTGTCAATTGCCTTATGTCAAAATTTGTGTTATTGTGAGGTGCACTTCTATGTAATGTATATTTGATCCTGATTTCAGAAAGCATTTAACAATTTTTTAATTATATCCTCCCAGACCAGAGGAAAGAACCACAGCTGCACAGTAATGTTACTAGCGGACTGAATAACAAAGCCCAAAAATTCATCAGCAGCGTCTAGAGAGACGTCTCTAATAGAACATCACAGGACTCTGTCCTCAAACTGAAAATTTTCCTAATTTTCATCAGTAACTTCAATAATGACACATAAAACCTTCCTACTAAGAACTGTATATTATAGATATTGTATGTATGGCAGTATACTAGCAGTAGAAATTGGATGTTTAATGACAGCAGTAGATTTTAAATTCATACATCCATATACACAAAGAGTTATTGATTACTATGCATCAGATTGCAAATCCTGGTCAATATACAAATGAAAAACAGCATGTCCTCAAGAAATTTATGACCTAGTAAAGGAGACAAGGAAATAAATAATTATGCTGCAATGTGAAAAGTGCTACAATAGGTAAATGAACACATGATAAAGAAAAACAGAAGTATTATCTGACTCCCACTGGGAAAGTCCAAGAAAATTTGGGATGTGAAGGTGAAGATACCACATGAGCCACAGTACACATAGGTCTGACACTTGGGACAGGTATATGCCCTGAGATAAAGATTTAGGTGGTCATTGAAGCCAAGGGTACAAATGAGATGGATCTAGAAGACTATACAGGAAAAAATAGTTAGAAGCCATGAATTGAATCTTGGGCAATAGCAACCATTTAAACCTCAGCAGAGAGAGGCACCCAAGAAGACAGAAATGGGGTGACTCACCAATTCCCTGCATGTTGGAGTTCCTTGGGATTCTGTGCACGGCCCTATTTTCTACATATGCACTCTCCCAGGATTTGATCCATTCTTTCCAGTTCCAATCATTGATAACATGTAATTGTCATCTGCTATTTGAGAGGAAAAGTCAAGAGTGAAAAAGCATGGTTAGAAAGGAGCTAGAGAAAAATGGTAGAATTTGGAGTTAGCCACACTGGAGAATTCCATTCAACAACTCTTTGATTAATATAATATGGGAGGTCCTAATGCAGATGGAATGCGGCAGTAGGAAAAAAACCACTAAGAGAAATAATTCCGTTGATTCCACAAATGTTGTAGTTTCTTGGGGCTCTGTTCTATTTCCTCTTCTCTCTATACATATAATTTTTCAAAACAATCTCAGCCATTCCACTGGCTCTAATTACCATTAACAATATGTTATATAATATGTATATGATAATGTGTACATGAATCCCCACAAAGCTTACACTCCAGTGAGAAAAGGGCAGACAATGATAAAATAGACTACAACAACTGACCTGGTAAATGATATGTGTGGTATATTAAAATAAGTAGGGAAAGGAAATAGAGAGTGAAAGAGGCCTATATTTTAGATAGAATGGACAGCAAAAATCCTCATTAAGGAGGTGATAATTTGAGCATAAAACAAATTAAACCGAGAAAGCAAAGCGTGCATCTATAGATGGCAGTGGCTTTAAAACTCACTGTACATTTGCATCAGTTGGGAATCTTTTAAAACAAAATAATTCCTAGGTCTTACCCCTTGGTTTTTCTGAATTCATCTAGGGTACGTCCTTGGACACCATTATTTTTTGAAACTCCCCATTGATTCTAATGTGTCGTCAAGACTGAAAATTACTGACACAGTGGAAGAGTATTAGAGGTCATCACAAGTTCAAAGACCCCAGAGGGAGGAGCATGCTTGGATTCTGAGAGAAAAATATGGGTCAGCTAATAAGGTCTAAATAAAAAACTGTGATAATGGTGCGGAACAGCAGCAAAAATACTAGAACATATTTACAGACAACAACAACAATCCACATAGTTGTGTGATTTTTCAATAGCAGTGCTGAGCAGCCTAGAGGTAGTCATGGAAGAGCTCTAGGCCTACTTCATTTTATTGCTCTTTGCTTTATTGCACTTCATAGATTTGTGTTTTTTTATAAATTGAAGGTTTATGGCAAGCCTGCCCTGAGCAAGGCTGTCAGCGCTATTTTTCCAATAGCATTTGCTCACTTCACGTTTCTCTGTCACATTTTGACAAACCTTGCAATCTTTCAAACTTTCTCATTACTACATTTTTTATGGTGATATGTGATAGTGATCTTTGATGCTAGTTTCATAATTATTCAGGGGCTCCATGAACCGTACCAATATAAGATGTCAAACTTAATCAACAAATGTGTGTTCTGACTGCTCCACTGACCAGCCAATTCCTTCTCTCTCTCCTTCTCCCCTCAAGCCTCCCTATTCCCTGAGACACAATATTGAAGTTAGGCCAATTACTAAGCCTACAATGGCCCCTGAGCGTTCAAGTGAAGGAAGAGTCACATATGTCTCTCTCATCTTAAATCAAAAGCTAAAGATTGTTAAACATAGCAAGGTAGGTAGGTCAAAAGCCAAGATAGACAACAAGCTTGGCCTCATGCATCAGTTAGCCAAGCTGTGAATACAAAAGAAAAGCTCTTAAAGGAAAGTAAAAGTGTTACCCCAGTGAACACACAAATTAAAAAATGAAACACTTTATTTATTACATGAAGAAAGTTTTAATGGTCTGGATAAAAGATCAAATCAGACACAACATTCCCTTAAGCCAAAGCCTAATCCAGCAAAGCCCTAACTCTCTTTAATTCTATGAAGGTTCAAAGTGGCAAGAAAGCTACAGAAGAAAACTTGAAGCTAGCAAAAGTTGGTGCATGATATTTAAGGAAAGAAGTTGTCTCCATAACATAAAAGTGCAAGGTGAAGCAGCAAGTGCTAAGGTAGAAGATGCAGTAAGCTATCTAGAAGATCTAGTTAAAATAATTAATGAAGGTGGCTACACAAACCACTGAATACCTTGATGAAGCAGCCTTCCATGGGAAGATGATGCCAGGACTGTCATAGCTAGAGAGGAGAAGTCAATGCCTGGCTTCAAAGCCTCAGAGGACAGGCTGACTTCTTGTTAGAGGTTAATGCAGCCAGGGATTTTAAGCTGAAGCCAATGCCCATTTATCATTTTGAAAACCCTAGGGTCCTTAAGAATGATGCTAAACCTACTCTGCCTGTGCTCTGTCAACAGAAAAAAACATGTGCTAGACAACAGCACATCTGTTTACAATTAGGTTTACTGAGTATTTTATTTTATTTTTTTAAAAGATTTTAATTATTCATTTGACAGAGGAAGAGAGAGAAAGCACAAGAAAGGGGAGTGGCAGGCAGAGGGAGAGGGAGAAGCAGACTCCCTGTTGAGCAGGGAGACCAATGTGGGACTTGATCCCAGAACCCTAGGATCATGGCCTGAGCTGGAGAGACAGACACTTAACTAACTGAACCACCCAGGTGTCCCTACTGAGTATTTCAGACCCACAGTTGAGTCCTACTGCTCAGAAAAATATCCCTTTCAAAATAGTAGTGCTCATTGACAATTCACCTTGTCACCCAAGAACTCTGATGAAGATGTACAATGAGATTATTGTTGTTTTGATGCCTGCTAACACAACATCCATTCTGCAGCCCCTGGATCAAGGAGTAATTTTAACTTTCAAGTCTTATTATTTAAGAAATACATTTCATGGGGCACCTGAGTGGCTCAGTGGTTAAGCTTCTGCCTTCGGCTCAGCTCATGATCCCAGAATCCTGGGATCGAGCCACGCATTGGGCTCCCTGCTCGGTGGGAAGCCTGCTTCTCCCTCTCTCACTCCCTCTGCTTGTGTTCCCTCTCTGTGTTTCTCTCTGTCAAGTAAATAAAATCTTTAAAAAAAAAAGAAATACATTTCATAAGGCTATAGCTGTCACAGATACTAATCTTCTGATGTATCTGGATAAAGTAAATTCAAAAACCTGCTAGAAAGGATTCATCATTTTATTTTTTTTTAAAAGATTTTATTTATTTGACAGAGAGAAACACAGCCAGAGAGGGAACACAAGCAGAGGGACTGAAAAAGGGAGAAGCAGGCCTCCCGCCGAGCAGGGAGCCCGATGTGGAACTCGATCCCGGGTCTCTGGGATCATGACCTGAGCTGAAGGCAGTCGCTTAACCAACTGAGCCACCCAGGCGCCCCGGATTCATCATTTTAGATGCCATTAAGAATATTTGTAATTCGGGGCGCCTGGGTGGCTCAGTTGGTTAAGCGACTGCCTTCGGCTCAGGTCATGATCCTGGAGACCCAGGATCGAGTCCCACATCGGGCTCCCTGCTCTGCGGGAAGCCTGCTTCTCCCTCTCTCACCCCCCCTGCTTGTGTTCCCTCTCTGGCTGTGTTTCTCTCTGTCAAATAAATAAATTAAAAAAAAAAAAAAGAATATTTGTAATTCATTGCAAGAGGTCAAACTATCAACATGAAGAGGAGTTTGTAAGAAGCTGATTCCAAACTTCCATGACTTGGAGGGGTTCAAAATTTCCAAGGGGGAAGTGTAGATGAAATGGAAATATCAAAAGAACTGCAGGTGGAGTCTGAATACGTGACTAAATTGCTGCAATCTTATGAAATATCTTGAATGGATGAGGAATTGCTTCTTACAGGTGAGCAAGAAAGTGATTTTGAGATGGAATCTATTCCTGGTGAAGATGCTGTGAAGACTGTTGAAATGGCAAGAAAGGATTTAGAATATTACATAGACTTAGTTAACAAAGCAGCGGCATAGTTGAGAAGATGGACTCCAATTTTGAAAAATTTTCTCCTCTGGATGAAATATCAATCAAACAGGATCAAATGCTACAAAGAAATGATTATGAAAGGAAGAGTCAAATGTGGCACATGTCCCTGTTGTCATATTTTAAGAAACCGCCATTGCCACCCCAACCCTCAGCAACCAGCATCCTGATTAGTTAGCAGCCATCACATCAAGGTAAGATCCTCCAACAGCAAAAAGATTATGACTCACTGAAATCTTGGTAATAGTTAGCATTTTTGGGTAATAAAGCATATTTTAATTAAGGTATATACATTGTTTCTTGACATAATGCTGTTGCAAAGCAGACTACAGTATATTGTAAACATAACTTTTACATGGACTGGGAAACCCCAAAATTTATTCGACTCATTTTCTTGCAATATTTGCTTTATCGTGGTAATCTGCAGGTAATCTGAACCTGCAGTATCTCCAGGTATGCCTACAGATAGCTGGACTGACCTAAGCACTAGACAGTGTTTGTAAAGAAAGGATAATCGAACAATGGAATATTACATAGCCATCAAAAAATGAAATTTTGCCATTTGCAGCAACGTGGATGGAACTAGAGGGTATTATGCTAAGCAAAGTAAGTCAATCAGAGAAAGACAATTATCATTATGATCTCACTGATATGTGGAATTTAAGAAAAAAGACAGAGGATCATAGGAGAAGAGAAGAAAAAATGAAACAAGATGAAACCAGAGAGGGAGACAAACCATATGAGACTCTTAATCTTAGGAAACAATCTGAGAGTCGCTGGAGGGAAGGGGGTGAGAGGATGGGCTAACTGGGTGATGGACATTGGGGAGGGTATGTGTTGTAATGAGCACTGGATATTATACAAGACTGATGAATCGCAGACCTGTATCCCTGAAACAAATAATATATGTTAATTAATTGAATTTTTTAAAAAAAAGGATTATGGAGAGTTCCATAATGGGCTTTTGGGTATGAACTGAATCAAAAACTGAAATACAAAGTTAGGGAGAAATTACAGGGATCATGTGGCAGAATGTGCAATGACCCGAACAAAGAAACAAACCAAACAAGGTGAGGGAGAGGGAACTTGGCTAACCACAATTCCCATCTGCACCATAGACTTGCCATGTCTACCAAATATTCTAATACAAAATTAGACTTCTTTTAAAAACTAGTGGGCTGGCCTTCGTTAGATAATCACTAACTTCCCTGTGGCTATAGAATGAATATTCACTTTAATTTAGGAAAGTATAATCCGCACATCAAAAACGAAGTAACCTAATCTGCTCTGGGCTGGGTAAAACATGTTTGATATATTATGTTCAGTTCAGAAGAGCCATTTTAAGAGACTCCGATAAAGTACCCAAGGGTAAGCAGCCGCAATGAAAAATAATCTGGAAGTCATTACTATTAGGAATAATGGTCATTTTTTTAACCCAAAGATGATGACATGAAAGTTCACATTCATAAGTAGTAACAGAATGGAAAAGGTCTCAGGCATAATGAAGGAATTCTCATTTCTTTATCTTAGAAGTAAAGTGGTACAGAAAAATGAAGAGACTCAAATCATGGTCATTTTGGTAAATGATAAAAGACTAGAGCTATAAAGCTAAAAGGTCACAGTATTTCAAGGGGCATCAGCATAGACATTGAATTCATACAAAAGAATCATAGAAGTGACCATGACATAGCTGGCCCCTATCCTTCATTAGAAGAGCCCCAATGCATTTTATGAATAAGCCCCTGTATGAATCTAATGGGAAATTCTGTTCTGCTGAATATGCTATTAAATGCATTAGAAGCTCTAGAATGGAGGGAGTTGGATGGATCTCAGGAAGGACTGAATGATTAGAAAAATATCTGGAACTGCACTGAACTGAAAGTCGATAAACTTTAAAAAGAAATATTTAATGCATAGTAAGTACCAGGTTCTACAGGAAACAGGGGTCAGCTGAAAGTCTCTTTAAAAGGTGGCATCAGGAAGAGGGAATTTCAGTGATTAGAAAGTGCATGGAAGATGTGTATCTTGATCGCAGTCTGTCTCATCAATGAATGAACGCCAACTAGAGCCAAGGGAAGTTGAAACAGTTATGAAGACTTACACCTTAAAGATGACTTTTCTCTTTTGGATTTTGAGCACCACTGTGGGTTTTGAGCATGACTGTGGGTTTCCAGAGGATTTCAGGGATGAGACTATTGGTGATGTGACCATTCCACCTCAGGAAAGGAAGGTCTCTGGAATATGGTGGAAGCCTGCAACACCTCTCTGTAGCCTGAGTAAGGCAGAGGAAAGATCCACTGATCCCTTCTGTCCATGCTTGCTTCCAGAGGCCTTGGGCACTTACAGTGAGAAATGGCTGCTGGGATAGGATTTGAGGTAGTGGTGAAAACAGATAGGTTTTATGGCAAAAATGCCCCACAGCAAAACTGTGATATTCTAAATCAAAAAAAAATTGAAAAGATAAGCTCTCTGTGAAATTCAATTCACACCCAGCATGTTCTGTGCCTTACCATTAATAAAAGACAAATAAGTGGCTCAATGACTTATCAGAAGAAGGGACTTCGAAATCAGAGTTAGGTTACTTACCACATAGTTTACTGAATGTTTAACAATCTTTCAGTGAACAGAGAGGAAATAAATGCTTCTCACCAATTTTAATATGATCTCCAGGTCTGAATTCTAACATATGTATGGGGAATTAAAAAAAAAAAAAAGCATATAAGACACACAAACACACACACAATGATCCAAGGGGAAGATACTATAACTCTCTAACCTAAATCTTTGGTAGAATTAAAATATTACATTTTTTAGGGGTGCCTGGATGGCTCAGTCACTAAGCATCTGCCTTCGGCTCAGGCCATGATCCAGGGGTCCTGAGATGGAGCCCCACATCAAGCTCCCTGTTCAGTGGGAAGCCTGCTTCTCCCTCTGCCACTCCCCCTGCTTGTGTTCCCTCTCTCACTGTCTCCCTCTCTCCCTCTCTCTCTCTCTCTCTCTCTCTCTCTCTCTCTCTCTCTCTCTGTCAAATAAACAAATAATTAAAATCTTTTTTGAATTCCATTTTTTTAAAGAGAGGTAGAAATTAATAGATACAAAGGTCATTTTTTGAGCAAGGAATGAAAAGGGACCAACACAACTGGTCACCATTCATTTCATAATATTTTTGCTTTAGGGAAATCCAAAACAACACTTTTTTGGCACTTGATCTTTACTCACTCAAGGGTTCACATAAATGAGGGAGTTCACAAATGCCTGTCAGTTCTTACAGACATACACTATGAAGTTTACTGCCTTATAGACTATAAGGCAACCAAACTATAAATGCCTTTTTCTGTCTGCAGATAGTTCACATTGAAATAAACCAAAAAAATTCAATCTGCCATGGTACTTGATGTTTTCCTTTTATTTTCTTAATATACAGTATATTCACATCCAAATCTTTATTCTACTTAAGAAGATGTAGTGTAATACAGTGGTAAACATATGAGTTCTAAAATTAGACTTCCTGAGTTAAAATTCTAAATCTACTATTTACTAAATGTGTGAACTTTGGCAGCAGACTAGGTAACTTCTTTGTGCCTGTTTCCCTTCCTGTAAATAAGGAGATTAAGAATACATTTCATAGGATTGTAGTGAAGATTAAATAAGTTAATATGTAAAAAGCCTTTGCAACAGTGCCCACAATATATTAGGTTGTCAATAAATCTTAGTCGTTAAGAAAACTGCCAAAACGTTTCCTTATAATTATCTCATTTTTTTTAGGCCAAATTAGACATCCTAACAATGGATATATTTTTCAAACGAAAGCCTTGTGTAACATGGTGACTCAGTACAAACCTTCACTCTTTCTTCTGCTTGCATAAAAATTCCTATCTGAGGATGAGTTTCTAGGGAACCCAGGCTAAGATATGTAAGACAAGAAGTGAGGAGAAAATAAATAAAATGATGGTTAAGCAAGAACTAAAAATACATCTCCAAAATTTGAGAAATAGTAAATGGTATCTGATTTTTCTGAAGAAACAATGCAGTACTTATTCAGTACTCAAGTGTGGAAACTTGACAGTATGTGATGGGGTGAAGGTATAAGCAGCAGCTCAGTTGTGCTGTTTACACTCTGCTCCTCAAGATTTTCAACAGGTTGATTTTACTTACATGATTCTCAGTCTTCCCTTTTATTTTGTATGATGAACATACAATACTTATACATTCGGGAAATCATAGGATTCTCATTCACCATATATCTGGTACTTGACACATAGCAAACAGCATGCCTTTCTCCATCTGAAAGCACACTTTTTTTTTTTCAAAATGTATACTTAATGGTTATTCCATCAAAATTAAGAAGAACCATATTTCAAAAGTGTCTATACACTTCAAAAGGTGCACTTTCCACTTTTATTTGTAAATAAAAACCAAGAAGCTTTTGCTCACACTGTATCTTCTGTCTGAATACCTTTTCTCTTTTGTCAAAATGCCCACATTTTACCCACATTTTAATTTAAGATCAAAATCCTCCATAAAAGATTCCCAAATTGTTATGGCTAAAGGTAATTGTTCCCTCGTCTGGCACTTTTTTTATGCATTATATTTGTTAGTGTTTAATTTCATCTTTACAAAATTCCTTAGGGCTGGAGAAATGTTCTGCTCTAAACTGTATCATTCCTTGCCTCCAGCCTTATCCAGTGTTTGTCAATCAAATGAATGAATGAATGAATGAATGAATGAAATGAAGGAAGATTATTTTTGTGAACTCTTGTTTCCTTTTTGATAAAGCTTGTACAAATAATGACTTAAAATTTTTAAGAAGAATCAAGAGAATAGCAACTCATGTACAAATACTTGATTTTAAGGAATATAATTAATACTCCAATGAACTATGAATATGTCCTTTTATTTATTGAAAGTTCTTCAGTCATGAAGTATGTTGTGAAGTTAATCTTCAAAAAGCTGTAATAAAAACAAGGCACTACTTCTGCTTCAAAATTTCCTAAATGCCAGTTCTCAAAAAGAACTATCTAAAGAACTTGTTTTTAACACAGTTACCCTGGCCTCACTCCTGAGATTCTATCCCAATAGATCTGAGGTGGGCTGATGGGATGCTTAGCCAGGTATAGGAACAGTTTCTCTTTTCCATGCCAAGAACTCTCATGGTAGCCCCAATAGCCCCAATTCTCTGCTTCTCTTTTTAGTTGAAGGCTCAGATAGGTCACATCTCCCTTTTAAGAAACATCTTTGACCATTTCAAATGCCCTCTCTTCTTATGCATATAGAATTGTAGTGGTAACTCCCCTTCTAAAAGTAGATTAAGTAGGGTGCTAGGTGGTTTGGTCAGTTAAGCGTCTGCCTTCAGCTCAGGTCATGATCCTGGAGTCCCCGATGGGAGTCCCACATCGGGCTCCCTGCTCAGCAGAGAGACTGCTTCTCCCTCTGCCCTTCACCCTTCTTGTGCTCTCCTTTGCTCTTTCTCCCAAATAAATGAAATATTAAAAAAAAATATATTAAGTACATGATTAGTCCTTTTTTTCCCACTGTTTCACTTATTTAACCTCTCACCCCCTAATTCAGCTGTAAGTTCCTACTGGGGAAAACTAATGAATCCTTACTTCCATTCTATATCCAGAGCACTGGGCAATTTTATCTACTTTGGATTTAATAAATTATTCTTTGTTAGGCCAAAAATATTTTAAAATCTTACAATCACTAAAATAAAAAATATAAGAATATTGAATCAGGCTATTTTTTTAAAATGAACATCTTATCAACATGAGACTAAAAGGAATAAGTTAAAGGAACACTGAAGTGCTGAAGATAGCTGAGGGGGAAAGCAATTCTTTGAAACACAAGAGGCCACACCTTTCTACTGTTCAACTCACTAAAGTGAGCAATAGTCATTTTGGTCACTTTTTAAGATCCAGTAATTAATTCAATACCATTTTGCCCCAAAATAAAGACCATTAGTGTGAAACTCATACACAATTTAGGAAGGATGAATCTAAATCTTGAGATATTTGCATCAATTTACCGGCAGAGGGATATCAATTCTCACCACTCACATGAGTGTCTTGGAGATTTATACTGAATGGGAATCCCCCTATTCAATCTGAGTCAGTCACAACTAATCCTGTTGTAGTCAGGGAAACAGAACAATTCTCCCAGAAACTTTCTTTCTACGTTATTTCTACTCTCAAAGACTTCTATGGAAGCTTCCACTGGACCATTCCCTAAATATCAGCCGTTAAAATGAAGTAGTTTGGTTTGTTTATATGCCCCATGAGCCATCTCTTTCAAGCGACAGGCTCAAGAGTCAGGTAAAATCTGTTTCTTCTAAATACAAGATCAGAGGGCGGAACGGAAAATACGCTTTGTAAGAATTATTGTTACATAAAGGTAATATGCCATAAATTCTCAACAAAAGTTTTGAGATTCACTCTGAGTAGACTGGCAGAGGTTCTACTTCCATACCCGTGAAGAGGAGACAGAATGTTCTCATTGGCTTAACTTGAACCTAGAGGTCATTTCAAGTTTCTTGGGGAACAAAACATAGACCACAAAATGGAAATAAAGGGCTGTTGGATAAAGAAAAGGGGAGAATAGATGTTAGAAAAGAATATTAATTAAGAATAGGCTGAGCTGCAACCAAAATAACAACCAAAAATAATAATGGCTTAAACAAAATGAATGTTTATTTTTCTTTCACATTAAAGAATTTGGGAGTAAAGGATCCTTAAAGCCTGATAGACTGACTTCACAATATCCTCCAGATTACAGATTTTGCCATACTTGGTCACAAGGGAAAACCTAGCCAAAAGGGAATTTAGAGAATGAAGTCTATATTGCAGGTGACCATATATCCATTTAACAATGAGATGTTTTCTGCTTCCTTGGGGGGACAAAAGGATAGACACTGGGGCACATATAGCAATCTCCAGCATGCTGTACAGATTCCTAAGATGACTCCATGATCCCTACCACCTTGTGTTCATATCCTTGTGTAATGCCTTCCTCTTGAGTATAGGCAAAACCTGTGACTTGCTTCTAAGCAACAGAATAGGGAAAAGATGAAATAGAGATGATTAGTGTACATGATTATACTATGCAAGATTTAGCATTTGTCTTGCAGGAGTTTTTCTCTCTTCCAGAAATAGCTATGAGGAAGTCAGTGACCACTGGGAAATGTAGCAAGGAACTGAGGGTGGCCTCTAGGAGTTGAAGGTAGCTTCTGGACAACAGCCAACAAAAGCTCAGTCCAGCAACCACAAAAGCAAGGAAGGACAACCTTTCTGGGATGAGCCTCTAGATGAGAATCCAGTCCTAAAGAAAACCCTGATTGTAGCATCATGAAACTGTAAACAGCAGACTCAGCTGTGTCGGGACTCCCGATGCACACAAACTAAGCTAATAAATGTGTGCTGTGTTAAAGCACTAAGTTTGTGGTGATCTGTTATGCAATAATAGAAAAACAATACACTGACATTGAAGGCAACTAGCAGATGCCCATAATACTGTATAAAAGACCTAACTCGTTCCCTAATTTATAACATGTGTTCAATAAATGTTAGCTGCAATGTTTATCATCATTATCATCATCATCACCATCATCATTATTATATAATCATCATCATTTCCTAAATCCAAATTCGTCCAATATCATCACCACCTTGCCTCACAGCTTAGCAAGGAATAAAATCCCAATAGGGCAAACAGTTCTATTCATATTACTTCTAGACTTTTTGGAAGCAACCAACTTTAAAATCTAATTGGAGCTGAATTTCCATTAGCACTGCACTGGTGATTCTTGTATATCCATCTGCCACTCCATTCCAAGAACCTGCCTCTCAAGGATACAACAATCTTTTGGTCATGCCTCATTGGGGAAGAATTGAAAAGAATAAGAAAGGACATTGTACTCTAGGGGTTCCGTTAAGAATTGCAGGCAAGCCCACAGAAAACAGATCCATCACTCTGTGGAGTCAGGCTGAGGGGAAAAGAAACAATTAGCTAGAGGTTAAGTAGCAAAACAGCTGCTAGAAGCCTTAGGTAAAAATGTCACCGAGTAGGAGTAAAATATTGGAAGAATAATGTAGGAGTAAAAGTTATCAATTGCTTTGAAACCTGAATTTATGCATTTTAATATTACCTAGCAGAGTCAATTTGAGCATCTGCTTAATTTCCTGGTATGTGACAAGAATATGAGGAGGAATTTTTAAAATTAAAAAAAGGAATAAAAAATAAAGCACTTTACAGAGCATTTCAAGATAAAGTTTTTACAAGACCATACAAAACCTGAGCTATTTTAGACAGTAATGTGTTAAAGCAAATTAACAACCCCTAAATCAAGAAAAGATGTCAAAGCTAAACCATTACATATAATGGAGTGAGGCAAAAAAAAAACGAAATCTACTCTATGAAATATATAAAACAAATAGAAATTGCTGTTATGAGACATCATAAAATAGTCAATAATTCAAAAGATAATAAAAATAAACATATTTAATAAAATCCTGGCACAGGGAACATTCTAATAATGGATTTGGGTTTTTTGGCTCATCACAACTCAAGGATCTTAGAGGGAAATAGGGAGAATAGCTATTATACCAAAATACTATAGTTTTTGCTTATGTTTATTTTTATAGAAAAAATATCATGTAAAACAGCATATTTTTATAAGGAATAAAAAGTACCTAATAAAGAAAAATAAAAGTACCTAATAAAGAAAAGCAAAAGTACATTTTTTTTCAGGGGAGGAAAAATGGAAAAGATTTATTCCAGAAGTATGTGGCACTAATTGATAGAAGATATCAGAATGATTACCTAAGATTTTAACTATAATAACATTGACAGTAATTTTTAAATTCTTCAAATCAATTAGGGTTTTTTCCCTCATGTGGTTCATAGTCTTCTTTTACAAGCATGGTATATAAACCCCTAGAATTACCATGCTTGTAATGGTATATAAACCCCAAAATTCTAGTGACTGTACATGGAAAATATTTTAACATTGTTTCTGCATTTAAAATTCCATTTTCTACAAAAGTGTTTTTCACTTCTTTTGCTGCAGAATGTGCCCTTATTTCTGACATCAGTGACAGGATAATAACAAATCACAAAGTTCCTTCCCATTCTGGAGACAGCCTTGTACAAACAGATACCTAACTGTGAAACAAGATGGTAGGGACCACTAAACTTTATCAACAAATATCACTGATCCTGTGGGGGAGGGGTATAAATGAAAAAAAATATAATTGTTATCAGTCTCAACAGAAATACCACTTCATTACACAGCCTCCCAATAGTAGGCCAATGTCATCTATAATCAAAAGCCATGGTATCACCTTCCTGTAAAATATGAGATTACACAGTGAGAGAAAGAAAGAGAACAAAGTCCAAGTTTTGCCCCCCCTCTAGATTTAGTTTTGTTTTACACTTTCCACAAAAGAGATATGCTGTGATCAAATAAAATCTTCCAATGTAGTGAACTATGAGCCAACTGAGGACACTTGTTAACTCAAAAGTAAATATTACCGGGTGAGGCACCCGGGTGGTTCAGTCAAGTGTCGACTCTGGTTTCCACTCAGGCCCTTATCTCAGGACTGTGAGACTGAGCCCCACGCAGGGCTCCACCGTCAGCCTGGAATCTGATTAAGAATCTTGCTCCTCCTCCTTTCCCCCTCCTTTTGCCCCTCCTCCCCACGCTCTGTTTCTCTCGGTCAAGTTAATAAATCTTTAAAAAAAGGAAAAAAGTAAATATTACAAGGTAATTGAATAGGGTTCCTCCTACATTTTTTCCCTGGGGGTGGGGGACTGGTAGGTATACATCACAATAGAGAGAATGTGGGTTTCACTGGTTACTATGGAGTTCCAAATAACACTCATTTTAACATATATATTTTTGATGACTTCTAGGAATTTACCTTTTTTCACCATTTTTACAATCAATCCATAAACAAGCATATCTGATAGCCTATAATAGTTTGTTTCAAAAATGGGGGGTGGTGAACAATTTTTTCATGCAACAAAATAGCAACTCAGATGAAGACTATTATTAACATATCAATATCCAAATGGAAATCAGAACAAACATTTAAGACTTAGACTACAGAATATTCAAAGCAGATTTCAGAACCTGGAGATACTAACATGTCTCTGGTAAAATAAAAATGATTTATTACTTCTCCGTAATACTTAACAATGAACTAGAGCTGACCTGAAATCCTCCAAACTCAACCTATTTTTCTCCACTCTTATGTTTTCCAATGTTCCAGAATGCCATCCGGTACCATCTTTTTCACTTTGTAAAACCTTACACATCTATCCTTTAATCACCAGTTTACTGCCCATTTTCCATGTTTTCATCCTGATCACCACACTAAAAGTGATCTTTTTTATGGGACAGAGTCTATTTGGGGAAGTAAAATGAATTCTAGTGACACCATTTCATACATAGTGCCTTGTATTACGACCACTTCTTCATGTGTCTCATTTTAAGGATAAAGATTGAATACAAATTTATTTTCACCATAGGAATAAGGACAGTGCCTTGCAAATTGCATTGGAAAGCATGATGAATGTTTACTGAATAAGAGAACCATCAGATAAAATAGTAAATGAAATAATAAGATGATCAGAAAACAGGTAACTGTTCAGTGTATGCTACTAACCCTAACTAAGTCGTGAATGCAAAGAAGGGAGACATGAATAAAGGTTAATCTGGTTAGCTAATTAAATTTAATTTTTTTTTTTTTTAAAAAGGTTAATCTGGTTAATAAAGGTAGTCTGGCAGGGTAACCTGGGGACAGGAGCTGAGGACTGAATACTGGTGAGTGGTGGGTACAAGATATTAAAGACATTGGCATGAGGGAGGGAACTAACACAGGGTAAAACAATACAAAAAGTCAAAGTGAGGAACGTAGCCTCTTTTTAGGATGTGATTCTTCCCAAATTCCACCATAAAATTATAAGATTATTTAGGTACAGAATAGAGTCTCTCCAATGAAATGTGAACTCTCCAAAATGAACCAGCCATCAAAACCGATCAGAGAAATCATCTAGCTACCAAAATAAAATGAAAGCAAATGTGAAGTACTCAGAGAATTTAAGAAATGTGCTCAGATTGTTACAGACACTTAGAAAGTATTAAGCAATTGAGATCATTCTATGAATCATTAGGGCTGTTTCCTTTATACTCAGTAATGTAAAAGAGTGTGGCATTTCTATGCTAGATCCATTCTAATCTGAAAACCCATCTTAATGACAATTTAGTTACCAGTACAGATTTAACTGAAATTATGTCTCATAATTTCTACATCGTCAGGAATACTTAAAATTCACATCCTTGATTTTCAGATGTGACTAAAATAGCCAGAGGGTTTTTGAGAGACACCTATTATACCACAGTACGGAAATTTGTTATTTCAAGTGGTAATGGTGACCATTTATGCTTTGGTACTGCAAATACTTAGAGTTGACAGCAATGCTCTGGAGAAATTTTGTACACTAGGTTCCACATTCTATAATATCTTTCTACCAAATATTATGAAACAAATTTAACATTAAGATTTTTCAGTATCCTGAGCTGTCAATCAAGTTTTAGTTTGCCTGATACTGTTCTTTTAAGGAAGTATAGTGCTTTACTTACCCATGATCAGTAACAGCAGGCATGCCCAACCTAATACCTCCACTAACAATCTACAGACACTTTGCCATTTGGCAATGGAGAAAAAGCTTAATTTTCTATATGGCACAAATAAGGCTTTCGAAAGCAATTTCAAAGCAGATTTCCAGAAGCCACTTCTAAGGGCAGCTGAATGAGGCTTTTAGCATGCTTTGATAACTATCAAAATTTTCAAATTACATAAATGCTTAATAACAAGTAAGCATTTCTAACCTGGGTCTACATAAAATACTACTTTTCCTTAAGAAACTAAAAGAAAACCTGAAAGGCATTTCATCAGCACTTTAACTTTGGGACGTGTGAAAAGCAATTTGAAAATTGCAACCAGTTGTAAAAATACATATATATTTTTGGCTTACTCTTTTTTTTCTTTGCCTCCACATTAAGAAACACAGTTTTTTGTTTTTTGTTTTACCCTTTTGTTGCCTTAATTTCTTCCAAAGGATATTATAACTAAGCAACTACATGAATTAAACCCTGATTGCCGTACCTTCTTATAACTACTGCTGATAGATAGCCCCTAAGGGCAAAACCAGGACACTCTTACAGAATAAACATTGACAGGAAGTGGAGATACATAATTTAGAAACAGCAAACTTATACTAGAACACACAATTTAATATTCTACCCATATTACACTTTTCACATTGCACTGAAAGTAATTGTTATGTAATTGAATGTAAACAAAAAAAAACCTGAATAATGTCAAAAATTTAGGCAGATAATAAAAAGCCATAAGGTACTCTTGATTCTCACTGCATTAAATATTTTGCATTGATAATATATTTTAAATAATTCAAACAAAAGCATCCAATTAAGATGCTGAGACCAAAAATTGGAAAACCACTGCTATATAGATTTTTTCTACTGTTTTTCAAAGAAATATGAAAATATAACTTTATATCTCCTTTAGATTATTGATTCAGAGGAATTCAAAATAATTTTTAGCTTTTATAAGACATATTATCTTGGCAGCTTTATTCCTAGGTTGAATTTAAGGAGAAATAATGATCAATCAATACAATAAAGTCATGCAAATGAAGGTAAATATCATAGAATATGGAGGGTTTCTTTTCCCTACAAGATGCTAAAAAAAGTGAAATGCTTTATTACTTTTTATAAACTGCTAGAGTTTTCTACAGATATTTAAGTTCAATTTGGATACATGGGCTCCTCAAGTTTTAGGGGTTTTACGCCCCTGTATCAATCCTTGGACCTTGAAAATAATTGTCTTGGCTCTTTCATACTTGGGGGAGAGATTTCTGGTCCCAGTCTCCCTTGATGCCTGCCAATATAATTTTTATCAAAGTTCTGGTAGCTGGCATTCCTGTACTCATTGCTCACAGAAAATCATTTTTATGGGGCATTTCATAATCATAATTCTTGAACCACTATTATATATTCAACCTTAGGAAAATTTTCAAAGTTTCCTATTAAGTACATTAGTTTTCCCCAAAAGATGTTAAATTCATAAACTTCTATAATATATCTTTGGTGTTTTTAAATGATTACACATGTGTTTAAGTTATATCCTTTGACACAATTACATACATACTTCTCACTTTCTGAATGTCCTCAGATTTTAAAAACACATTCATGCAGTGAACCAGTTTCTTAAAGCCTTTAGGTCATGTTTTTCTGCGTGTGATAATTTCAAGTTCCAAACAGACATGTGAAAACAGAAAAGTTACCATAGGAAACTTAGTTATTCTCTCATCATTAAAAGGACTATTCCCAATAATAAGCAAGATAATTTTTTATTGTTCTTTACTGAGACTTGAAAGTAAAATACTCTTTCACTGAAAAACTGTTCCATAGAGTGATACAGAAATTTCCCTCTGACAGGGATCTTAATTTTCTCAAAGGTCATCCAATTACTCCTGATTGAATTCCCATGTGACACACTAATTTAGAAATGTTTCCTCATTAGTGTTGACATCTATCTCCCAAGTGCTGGAAAGAACTTCATATACTACATTATTCATTTGAAATGTGGATTTAGAAAGGGAAAAAAAGAAATCTTTGCTTTTGGGCACCTGGGTGGCTCAGTGGGTTAAAGCCTCTGCTTTTTGCTCAGGTCATGATCTCAGGGTCCTGGGATCAAGGCCCGCATCGGGCTCTCTGCTTGGCAGGGAGCCTGCTTCCTCCCCTTTCTCTGCCTGCTAGTAATCTCTCCCTTTGTCAATAAATAAATAAAATCTTTAAAAAAAAAAAAAAGAAATCTTTGCTTTTAAATATCTGGAAGTATTGTATATTATATACATGTATCATATGAAAGAGGAGATTTTTTTTTTTAAGATTTATGTATTTATTTGACAGAGAGAAACACAGCTAGAGAGAGAACGCAAGCAGGAGGAGTGAGAGAGGGAGAAACAGGCTTCCCGCTGGGCAAGGAGCCAATGCCAGGCTTGATCCCGGGACTCGGGGATGATGACCTGAGCGGAAGGCAGACGCTTAACAACTGAGCCACCCAGGCGCCCCTACAGGAGAAGATGTTTCAATTAAAAGGTATTAGAATAGCATGAAAAGTAAAATGCTTTGGAGTTCAAATCCTGCTTCACCCCTTACCTACTTAAAAGATCACAAGAAAGTTGTTGAGCCTCTCAGATTCAATTTCTCTATCTGCAAAAATAAAAGCAGTATGCTTGCAGACTAATTATCAAAATGCAAGTAAATTATCTGACAAAGTACATGGAATCTCTACATTGCTATCCTATATTAAAAGTAACATTACTATTATCACAACAAAAGGGACCTTAAGAAAATATAGGTCTACCAAAATCACCACAATCCCTGGAGCTGAAGAATGGCCTAACTGCATCAAGAGCAAGCATAAAGGTAATAGAAAGGTATGATTGCCCTGGCTGTCAACTAGTCAAATAAAATAGCATGTTGGGTTTTTGTTGTTACAGCTATTTTTGTTTTTTTTTTTGTTTTTTCAGGAGGAAGGGGCGAGAGGACGGCCTGTGAGAAGGCAACTATTTTCTGCTTTCATGGTAAGGAATCCAGAAAGTTAATCATTTTTTGCTGAAATGCCAATAATTTTATTTTACTTCGTACCCCAGTGTTTAGCACTTCCTATCTCCAATACAATACCGCAGGCATGAAACAAAAATATTTTCCTCAAACATCATCTTGATGTTCGCCCTTGCCCTGTCCAGAAGTGTACCAAGGCCCACAGTGCTCCACCACACACTCCTGTTCCAGCCCCCACCCTACCCCGCCAGCCCACTGCTCACGAACTTCACTTTACAGCAACTCCACGTTATACTGGCAAAAACTCAAGAATTGATTCCAAGGCTCCTGGCTGGCTCAGTGACAGAGCACACAATTCTTTTTTCTTTTTTTTTTTAAAGATTTTTATTTATTTGACAGAGAGAAACACAGCCAGAGAGGGAACACAAGCAGGGGGAGTGAAAGAGGGAGAAGCAGGCTTCCTGCGGAGCGGGGAGCCGGATGCGGGACTCGATCCCCGGTCTCCGGGATCATGACCTGAGCCGAAGGCAGTTGCTTAACCAACTGAGCCACCCAGGCGCCCCAGAGCACGCAATTCTTGACCTTAGTGAATTCAAGCCCCAAACTGAGTGTAGAGATTACTTAAAAAAAAAATTATAAATAAGGATATTGCAAAATATTCAACTTAAAAATGGATTCAAAGTAACTGCTCATACTTTAATTGCAGTCTATTTAAAATAATAAGTAACTCTCACTTAAAATCCACTGATTATATTTTCTGATATATCCACAGGGTAGAAGATAGTTGTAGTCTGTATTCTAAAATCTTATTAAAAGTGATAGCAGGGGCGCCTGGGTGGCTCAGTTGGTTAAGCGACTGCCTTCGGCTCAGGTCATGATCCCGGAGACCAGGGATCGAGCCCCACATCGGGCTCCCTACTCAGCAGGAAGCCTGCTTCTCCCTCTCTCACTCCCCCTGCTTGTGTTCCCTCTCTGGCTGTATTTCTCTCTGTCAAATAAATAAAATCTTAAAAAAAAAAAAAAAGTGATAGCAGTTTATTCAAAATGGTAGCACTTTGAAGTCTTGATTATTTTCCTGTACTTACATCTTCTAATAAAATTAGTGAGTGACTGAAATACAAATAATGTGAAATACATTCCATTTCATTTAAGATTTAATTAGAGATCATATTTATATTATGGAGACGTATTTATTTACAGTGATACCAATCTTGCATTTTTTACAAAAGCGGACTAAGGAAAGAGGGAGAACACTACTGAAAAGGACTACTGTAACTTATAGAAAATATTATTGTGCTTCTCAAATAGCTGTAAAGATTCACTGTTCATTAACTATTACCAGCATTTCCTAACATTTCCCTGCCCACTATCTCTGACTGAATGCCCTTAAAACTCATCTCATTCATCTTAGCCTGAAGTTGGAAGTCCTTTCCAAATAATTATCATCCCCTCTGGAAAACTAAGGGGTTGCGATGCTTCTCTCCAGGAGACCAAATTAGTATTTCAACCCAGAAAACCTTCTTTTGCTTGCCCCCTTTGTTTCCCTACCTGATGCTAAATGCTGAAATAACACTGTAGATTTTATTTCCTCTTCCAGCGCAGTTCTCTTTCCTCATATGGAAGAATTTGAAAGTGAAAAAAAAAAAAATTGCAAGGGTCTAAGATTACCTTTTCCATATTATGTATCTATTTCTCTCCTCCCTCACCTCTGATTAAATTATAGTAGATTCTCTACCTATTTCTTTATTTTCTTATTTTTTAAAAGGACAATGCCTGGCACTAAAGCGCTACCAAATAAATACCTGATAAAGGAATGAATAAACAAGAGTGAAACAACGGTCTCCACCCTTTTCTTTGATGTAAGATCTTCCAGCCCACAATGTTTAATTAGTTAACCACCAGATTCTCAGTTAAGTTTTTCAAGCACCTCTTAGCCACACAAAGCTATCAGACAAACTAGTTCTTTGGGAAACATTTTCTAAGCTTCTATATCTAAAACTGAATGTTTTGAACATATTCACTTAGCAAGTTCTTTCTTGAGCATCTAGTCTACCAACTTAAATAAGTTTTGAAGTTAAATAAATTTTGTAGAAGATCTCATGTGGTTTCATTAGCATATTTCTAAATACACTCCAAATTTATATCTATTTTTATATCCCCTCAATTCAGTATTATTACTATAGGTCAACTACATTTTATATTTTAAAAGGCTATATCATAAGGAAGCTCCTTCAGAGCAAAACAACAGTAACAGCAACAAAATTCAGAATTCACTGATCACAAACAGAGTCAAGCAAGATGTCATGCTCAGAACAGTGCCTTATTAATATTTATTGACTTGAATGGCTATGGAATTTTCTCCATATTAAAAGTTTCTTGGGTTAATTCTGAAAAAGTTTCCAGAAATAAGAAATAAGGGAATTAAAGAAGGCTTCTATTTTTACTAATCATCAAAAAAGATTCAAAGAATTTCATTTAAGACTCAACTGGGACATAAAAGGAACCTATATTCATTGCATTCCTCTCCTATTAGACTCTAATGGGAAGCCAAATGAATCTGTGTCAAATTGTTCCTGTTTGAAATTAAGTGGTGCTTACAATGAAGCTTGATAAATATCAGAATATATTCAATTGTCTTTACCTTTTTAACTATCTGAGGAAAAAACCTGCCTCTGCAGTGACATTTTTAAATAGAGGTTCTTTTGTTTTTTGTTTTTTGTTTTTTTTAAGATTTATTTATTTGAGAGAGAGAGAGAGCACAAGCAGGGGAAGGGCAGAGGGAGAAAGAGAATCTGAAATAGACTCCACACTCAGAGTGGAGCCTGACATGTGGCTGGATTCCAGGACACTGAGATCATGCCCTGAGTTAAAATTAAGTGTTGGACAATTAAACAACAGAGCCACTCAGGTGCCCCAACATTTTTATATAGATTAAGGACATGTTTAGTAACTGAGTAAATACGGGTAAATACAGTATGAAGGGAAATAGAAAGGCCTTCACTATTTTTCATTGGCCATATGTGACATTATATAGCTATTGGTTTTTCCACTAATACAGCCTAATGCATGACATATTTTTAATTGCAAACCCATGGAATACTGTGGTCAACTAACCCTTATGTCAGTATATTCCCTATGGGGTTCACAGTTCCTGAGATAAAGAAAAAATAATAAAGTATAAATCAAAGGATTTGTTTAACTTTACACCAGCCAAAATGAACAAGAAATGTGGGTCCTGATTCTGAGACTGACTACATTCTCCACTATATAACAAAAAGAATGTGTATTATTTTAAAATCAAGATTACTTAGCATTCTCTTTGCCTTTTGCCTAACAGAAATTTGTCACGGTATTATCTAGAACAGTACTTGAGGGTGGCTCAGTCATTAAGCATCTGCCTTAGGCTCAGGTCATGATCTCTGAGTCCTGTGATCAAGCCCTGCATCTGCATGGGGCTCCCTGCTCAGCGGGAGGCCTGATTCTCCCTCTCTCACTCCCCCTGCCTGTGTTCCCCCTCTAGCTGTGTTTCTCTCTGTCAAATAAATAAATAAACTCTTGTTTTTTATTTTTTATTTTTTTTAGATTTTATTTATTTACTTGACAGAGAGAAACATAGCCAGAGAGGGAACACAAGCAGGGGGAGTGAGAGAGGGAGAAGCAGGCTTCCTGCCGAGCAGGGAGCCCGATGTGGGGCTCGATCCTGGGTCTCGGGGATCATGACCTGAGCCGAAGGCAGTCACTTAACCAACTGAGCCACCCAGGTGCCCCTAAATAAACTATTAAAAAAAAAAAAAAAGAACAGTACTTGAAAACAGTATGGGTTTAGGGGTTATCTAGCAAGTGGCTAATTAATATAGATTCTTCTATGTACAAACTCAACACAAGGAAGAAAATGTGTATTTATCAGATGCCTTCTATATGCCAGATACTTTGTTAAAAATGTATCTCATTTAACCTTCACACCTGTTATCAATGCTTTACAAATGTAGAAATAAAAGTTGAGAGTCTCAGTACCTCACTCACAGACTCACAATTTGTAAGTGGGAAAGTTAAGTTTAGGACTCAAATCTCTTTGGGAAAAAGAGAAAAGGAAGAGATTTTTGACCAATACAAACTGTAACTTCTGGTATGTGTATGTAAAGGTATGAGTATATGACAGAACAGGGTTCAAAACATCTCCTAAAGCCTCAACTAACCACACGTAAGACAGTTTTTTTGTTTTTTAAAAAAGATGATGATGACATAAGGGTTAGTTCACCACAGTACTCTATGGGTTTGCAACTAAAAATATGTCATGTCTTAGGCTGTGTTAGTGGAAAAACCAATAGTACAACATTCAGATATTAGGAAATGATAGCCTTTTTTTAGTACATGTGCTCCCGAAGTGAGCAAAGGAAATGATAGTGTTAATGCTCTGACCAGACCACACCTGGGTAGTGTGTTAGTTACTAAGTACTATATTCCAATAGTGTCAAAACGCAGTAATTTAAAGTAGTTTGAATAGAATTATCAAGTACCTTCAAATGATGACATTGAAAAAGAATTGTGAAAGTAAGAGATATTTAGCCCTTAAAAAGGAGTTGAGAAGAGATATGTTTCTGTCTTCAAATATTTGAAAAGCTTCCAAGTAAAAGGGAGAAACTGCAGAGGTGCATTCAGTATTATGTCAGAAAACAGAAATTAAGTGAAACTTCTAGAGAAGAGAATTTTAATTCAATTTAGAGGGCATACCCTAAGAATTATATCTACTCTGGAATGGAATCGCTTCTTTGATATATATAAGTATAGAGAGACTTTTACACGTTGCTTTTGAGAAAAACTCACATATATGTGTTACACACACACACACACACACACACACACACACACACACTCTACAAATTAACTAAAGCTTATGGGCCTTGCATATTTTTAATTTTACTTCATATCCCTTTCTACAATAAGACAATAAGACAATACTAAAGAAATAATTTTGCATGTGACATCTGCTTAATGCCCTACCCTGTAATTTATTTATTGAACATAATACATATTAATGCACATTTTATGCAGATTTCTTGGACTAGTAGATTAAAAATGCTTATAAAATATCCCTAAGCGATGGGAGTATCCACCAACAGGAATCTTTCCCAGGGACAGAATTAGGAGTGGCAAGCAGGAGGTTTTCAACACCATAAACTATAACTAAAGGGAGATACAAATCCAAAAATGTCTTTAAAAACCAACATGATAAAAACACAAATTTGTCTGAGGTGGAAGAAAATTTGAAACCCAAATCACAACATATTTCCAGACTGGTTTCAGTGTGACAGAAATCCTCCAAGTTTTTAGCCAGTAAACTATTCATTATTCTTACTTTATCTTGTATAATAAAGCTCAAAGACTCTGTACCAAAAATATTTTTCACCTAATTTTCCTGAAAACTCCAAATACAATAAAAGAAATCACTTTGAACTTTTTCTCATATGCTCTTTGCTCCCGTGCTTTTTATTTATGTTGCTAAGAATAATAAGATCTAACATGTCAATACTAGCATGAAGGAGAATAAAAATGAGGATAGGCCAGCTTAATGATTTCTTTTAGGCAAAGACTCATACGTTCCCGATCTTAAGCCTCCTTTTCCCCAGCAATGGAATTCAAACCTTAGCAAATTAAAACACCCCAGTTCTGAGATGACACACACCAGCACTTTTAGATAAGCCCCATTTAAACTGGGTATATCCTTGTAATCTCATTTCCAAATTAAAAGTCACTACATGATATGCTTTTTTCCCAGTGATTTGCCATATGCTTCCTTCAGCTAGTTCAATCTCCTTTTGGCTGATCTTTTGGTTGTATACTATCTAAGCCAATTTATGAAGATCGGCACTAATTTCACACACACAATAAGGCAATGCAACATTCACAACAGGTCCGAACAAAGCATCTCATATCACCAAATCTTGATTAGGTAGTGCTGAAGAAGTCCTCTGAGGCATTTTAATATGTTTAGAGACTAGCTTACTACCCTCAGTGGCTATTAGCAATGTGCTCAAGTCCCCATGTGTTATTACGCCAACACAGAAATTGTAGGATAATTGTTGGCACTGTGCTTTGCTATTTCAACCATGATGTTGATATTTATCTATTTTGGTAAAGGGTGCTATGGGAACTGATGACCTGTTTTTCAAAGGATGGGATGAAAGAAACCAGAAAAAGGAGGGGCAGGAATAAAAGCACATGCACCATGTACTATTTTAAAGAATACTACAGGGAAACCTATTTAACATTGTCACTTTTTATAAACATTTCGTATTAGTTGTTAATATGCTGATGGTCAAAAGCACTTTGGGGTAGACCATAGACCCTTTGAGGGGATGAGGGAGAAGGATTAGTCCTGGTATTTCTTTAGGTCATAAGATTATAATTTCTCATTATCAACAATTCCTAAAAACAATCATGGTTTTATATGGAACCATTTATGAAACACACAATTTAATCTGCAAAAAACTTCTTGAAAAATGGAAATAAACCTAAATCCAATGAAGCCTAATAACTCATTTCTTGTTTATAAGAAATTCAGGGGCGGGCGCCTTGGTGGTTCAGTGGGTTAAGGCCTCTGCCTTCAACTCAGGTCATGATCTCAGGGTCCTGGGATCGAGGCCCGTGTCCGGCTCTCTGCTCGGCAGGGAGCCTGCTTCCTCCTCTCTCTCTGCCTGCATCTCTGCCTACTTGTGATCTCTCTCTCTGTCAAATAAATAAATAAAATCTTAAAAAAAATAAATTAATTAAGGGGCTAGGAAATCAACTATATAATACCACCAAAGCAAACATACACATAGAACATGAGACACCTGGCTTGTCTGCTTCAAAAAAATGGGAAGGGGATGGTAGTGGAGGCACTAAAAAAATAAAATGCAATGTGTGGTATTTCTTTGGATATCAAGACACATAAAGCAAATGGAAAATAACATATTTTAGATAACTGATAAATTCTCAATACAAACAGTATTAGATGGACCAAAGAATCAGAGTTAATTTTGTTAGATGTCATAATGACATTGTGGCATGGTAAGAAAATATCCATTTTTTTAGAGATGTCTATTAAAATATATGGGGTAGAAATGGCATGGAATCTGAGGCTTGCTTCAAAATGTATCAGCAATAACCATGACTAAAAAAGGAATAGGTGAAACAAGTATAGAAAAATCTTGATATTTTTTGAGTTGTACTGATAGTTACAGGAGAGTTCATTATAATATTCTATTTCTACATATGTTTGAATTTTTTTAAAATAAAAATTTTAACTTTATGTTATGGTTCATTAAAATGGCTTAAGTGGTGGTGGCTATGGGCAATGTTTTTGCCATAATAAAACAATTTCTTTCCTATTTTTTTTCTGCCTTTAAAATTCTTGCCTATGGGTGAGTTTCAGAGGTCTATAAATCCCCTGATCTTTCATTCTCAATTCACTTCTCTAGGAGAGAGTCCAGTGTCATCACTTTGTCCAAGATATCCCCCCAAAAGGTTAGGAGCCACTACTGGAATAGAAACTTACTGAAAAAGGTTTTTATTTCTCTTCAGCTGGCATTTTAGCTTGTGTGTTTCTAGGTATTTTTAGTACATAGATCAGAAATGAGGCCAGATACATGGTAGATTCAAATTAGAGCAAGTATATACCTGTTTGCATGGAATAGGCCTACTTAATTCCTTTTGCAAACGATAAATTAAATGGTCATCCTAACTCTAAGCCCTTAATTCCTGGAGTCAAAGTAGAAAACATCTGGAATGTAAATAGACACTCGAAATAAATTAGTTTTTGCTGTTTTTGTTTTTGTGCTTATTCTAATTGCCCAAATTGACCCTCTAATAACTGTATATATCACTGGCTAAGTCAATGCTTCCCTATCAATTATTCTGATTTACTAGATAATTGTTAAATTTGCATTGTGTTTTATGCTCTAGCATTTACACTAAGTTCTTCCACTAAATGGACTACATATACCTCCAGGGAGCATTCTTGTAGCTTAGTCTCTGCTCTCACTAAGGGATTTTTGAGATACAAATATCTATTAAATTATAACGTACTTAGAGTAATTTCCCTAGGAACTTGTAAGAAGCTATTAGCTTCCTTCACAGCTACCTTTTCCACATATGGGGACATGACTGTATACTTGTATACTCTCTTGCATCACCTGTCCTCTCTAGTGATAACCTGATATAGTTATCTACTCTATAATTAAGACCTGAAAATAGCATTATTTTTACTTGGGAAGGGTGGGGGGACAAAAAAATCAATATACATTGTAGACAGCCCAAAAGCAATCGCTTGGTAAACAAAGCAAACTTGGTGCTCAACTATTTTCACTTGCAACTGAGTATATTTTCCAGGAGGTATCATTACTAAAAATTACTGATTACAGTATGTTTTACATCAACAACCATTCCAACATGATCAGGCAACATATAATTCCTACTTTGTGGGTGATCTAATAAGAAACTATCTGATTTCTCTATCATATTTTATGGTATACTTGCTATATACATATATGCATGTAGTGATCCATACCAAATAATCTTTTCGAAAGTTTCAACTGCCAGATTATATCTTGATTTATGCCAGAGATAATAAAAAAAATAATGGATACCCCTGGAAGGAATTAAATATCCAAACTGTGACAAAATGTATTGAATCTTTGTACCACACTCGAAAAGAATGACCTATATTATTTTTTTAATATTTACTTATTTGAGCAAGAGAATGAGCAATGGGGAGGGGCAGAGGGAGAGAGAGAAAGAGAGAAGCAGACTCCCCACAGAGCAAGGAGCCCAATAATGGGGGGCTCAATCCCAGGACCCAGATATCATGACCTGAGCTGAAGGTGACCCGACCTATATTATTTTTTTTTTATCTAATACATCCGTGTAATTGAAGATGATGTTGCTGGGTGCCTATGTCCAGATATAAACTTTTAGCTCCCAGTGGCTTGGCAGCAACAAGAGTCAGAGGATACTTAAAGGATGAATCTGGAAAGAAAAGCAGAATTCTCTATGTCATTGTTCCTCTATCTTCATATCTCAAAAATAATGCTAAAAAGTAGGGATTTATTGGCCCTCTAAGGAATCAGGTAACTAAAAAATTTAAAAACAAAACCAGACCATTGAGATCATTAAGCCCAACATCCTTTCACATTCAAAAACAAAACAAAACAACACAGGCCCAAAGAAGTTGAAAGATTCACCCAAAGGTGAATGATAGTTCACAAAAGAACAGAGGACTAGAGAGCTTGTACTATACACTTTTAAAACCCGAGATTTTAGAGAAAGAACTAAATTCTATGCAACCACAAGCCAGAAGGAAATTGAAGTTGGGATAAGGGTGAAGGAGACAAACTGAATATTGTGCAGAGTTCAAGAAATTAAGGAAATGGAGTATGTGAAAAATAAAAGAGCTTCAAAAAAGAGGGGGTGGAGGGTCTCCTGGGTGGCTTAGTCAGTTGAGTGACTGATTCTTTTTTTGTTTGTTTGTTTGTTTCTTTCTTTCAAGATTTTATTTATTTATTTGACAGAGAGAAACACAGAGAGGGAACACAAGCAGGGAGAGTGAGAGAGGGAGAAGCAGGTTTCCTGCTGAACAGGGAGCCCGATGTGGGGCTTGATCCCGGGTCTCCAGGATCATGACCTGAGCTGAAGGCAGACGCTTAAAGACTGAGCCACCCAGGTGCCCTGTGAACGCACCCTTTTGATCATCACCAAGAGACCAGCACAGTCTGAACCCAAAGGTCTTCACTGCCTCTGTGACCCCCATTTGAGGTTCACATCACCAGGCTGTACCGCTCTTCACTCCTCGTTGCCATCATGTTTCTCTCCTCCAGAAAGTCCCTTAATTCCCTGAAGACTCTGACACCTGATTTAGTTTCACTTTCAACTCCAAAGTATGTTATAATTATTGCTGACCTCAATACCCAGGTCAACAGCTCTTTAACAACTGAGTACACAAGTTCTTTGACCTTCTCTCCAACATATGTTTTCATGAAACTTATTAGTACCTAGAACTGTTGCATTTCAAAATCTCAAGTTCTAGCACACTAGTCTCTCATACTTGCTCTTCTTCTTTAAGCTTGTTGATTTCTTTACTTACATCTATCTGAATGTCAATGAAGCCTCTAGAATTGGTTGGGGCATATCCACAGTTTTGTGGTATTCTTTCTTGACTCTCCCTTTCCTTCTACAGCTTAAGAACTACTTGGGACAAGATTTAGAGAGATCTACAGGAACAAGGTCATATTAAGATGTAAGTTACATGTAAATCAGTAAGTCCATGTTGGGTGTCCAGCATATACCAGATGTTTAAAAAAAAAGTTAAGAAAGATTGTGAAAACAAGGACAATTCTTGAGAGATTGTTTGGAGTCCTGCTCAGTGTTTAAAGTGATTGGAAAAAAAAAAGATTTAGCTGATTAAAAATGAAGAAGGAAGGGGACGCCTGGGTGGCTCAGTTGGTTAAGCAACTGCCTTCAGCTCAGGTCATGATCCCAGAGACCCGGGATCGAGTCCCACATCGGGCTCCCTGCTCGGCGGGAAGCCTGCTTCTCCCTCTCTCACCCCCCCTGCTTGTGTTCCCTCTCTGGCTGTGTTTCTCTCTGTCAAATAAATAAAATCTTTAAAAAAAAAATGAAGAAGGAAGAGGAGGAAGGAAGGAAGAAAGGAGGGAGAAGGAAGAAGAAGGGAGGAGGAAAAGGAGAAGGAAAGGAAGAAGAGGAGAAAGAGGAGGAAGAGGAGGAAGAAGAGAAAGAAGAAGGAGGAGGAGGAGGAGGAGGAGGAGGAGAAGAAGAAAGAAACCATTATCAAATAAAACAAATTACTAACTTTGGAACACCATCAAGTGAAATTTTTTATTTCATCATATGAGGGAACATTCAGAAAAAGTACTTTGGATTTGTAAAAAGTCCTTTCTGTTATGTTGTCTCCTGTGTCCTTAACCAAGAATCTATCGCCTTTCTGTATTTTTATTTAGCATTACTCTTTTCCTATACTTTCTTTGGAACCACTAAAAAGATATACCTCATATCATTTCTGTCATTTTGATATTTATAGTTCAAAGTAAGTGAAAAATAAGACTAATATATTTATCTCAATGTGTCTGTAATCAGATAAACCATAGGATTGAGAATCTGAGAAATTATATTCTAGCCTTAGTTTATCTCACCTATAAAATGTGTGAATACCAGGAGCTCCTGGGTGGCTCAGTCAGTTAAGCATCTACTCAGGTCATGATCTCTGGGTCCTAGGATCCAGCCCTACATTGGACTCAGCACAGTGGGAAGTCTGCTTCCCCCTCTCCTTCTGCCTCTTCTCCCCTGCCCATACTCCATCTGTCTCTCTCAAGTAAGTAAATAAAATCTTTAAAAAAATGGATCAAAGACCCAAATTAAATCTAAAATAATAAAACTCCTTAAAAAATAAATAAAATAAAATGTGAATGCTGAATCAAAACTTCATAAATGCAAATTCTCTCTCTCTCTCTCTCTCTCTCTCTCTCTCTCTCTCTCTCTCTCTCTCTTTTCTTTTGCCAAGAGGATTTATTAAAGGCAGTAGGAAGTTCACAGAAACCCCCAGGATGGAGGCGCTTGGGTGGCTCAGTTGGTTAAGCAACTGCCTTCGGCTCAGGTCATGATCCCGGAGACGGGATCGAGCCCCACATCAGGCTCCTTGCTCAGCGGGAAGCCTGCTTGCTTCTCCCTCTCTCACTCCCCCAGCTTGTGTTCCCTCTCTAGCTGTGTTTCTCTCTGTCAAATAAATAAATAAAACCTTTAAAAAAAAGAAGAAGAAGAAGGACACCCAGGATGAACAGAGAAATAGTGTTACATGTTACCTAGTGAGAATAACAAAGCCAGGAACAACACAGCCAGGAATGAAGCCCACCACTTCATCACTTGCTGGAAGCATAAACACCACTGTCATCACCTGCTCTTTGCCACTGACCACACTCCACACAGGATATGGGCAGCTCTAGCCCCATCTGCCCCTTTGGGCACTTTGGCCAAAAGAATAATCACCCAAGTCACAGGCTACTTTCTTCATGCTACTGTCTTCTTAACCCATCTCTGCATAAGTAACCTGACTGGCTAAATTCCTTCCTTCTTTATTACTTTCTTCCTTCCAAAAATTCACATACCATAAAGTTCCAGCATAAAATAGGCATTCCAGATATAGTACAACCACTAATAGTTCATATATACTTATAGAGTACTGACTATGTACTCAGTACTCTTTTAAGAACTTTATATCCATAGTATGTAATCTTCACAGTAATCCTACAAGATAAATGTTATTATCATTTTATAGTCATGGAAACCAAAACACAGAAAGTTAATGTATTAAGAGTAGTAAATGATATAAGTAGGACTGAAACCCAGGCAAGCTTGCTCTAGAATCCATGTTCTTATCCACTATACCACATTGCTTCTTTAAGAGGTACATAGGGAATCCAAAGCACCTTTGAGAAAGGACATGACAATATGACAGTGCTCCTCTGTAATGAGATATCCTACAAGGTAAATTCTGGCAATCCCAGCTAATACTACCCACTTGTGGCACAAATATGTTTAACCAAAGTTTCTTTGTCATGTCATCCATATAAATATGCATTACACACACACACACACACACACACACACACACACACACAGGCACATACATATATATGAATATATATCAATATAAAAATATACAGACATGCTTCATACTTCTGCATGTGTGCATATGTTTACATGCATGTGCACACACACACACACAAACAAACACAGTGTTGTTCTTTTTAAAACCTCTATCACATTATGGTATTTCATGGCACTTCTACTAATATCTATGCTCTGCATTTTTAACATCTGATGATAGCACAATGAACAGCATAAATTGGGGGTGGATAAGGGTCAACAAAATGACCAACTATCTTTCATACACTAGAGCTTGGCAAAAGCAAAGCATACTTGTCCCAAACGATTTTTAGGGCTTCATGAGTTAAGGAACTTCAATTTATTTCCAACTCATTTACACAACTCATTGGAATGTTGTTCTGTAACAACTGACTGATTCACAAGTTCTCCCCGCCTCCCCTCCAATTCCTTATAAACAAAGGACAGAAGAGGTTCCTACTTCTCCGCATACCCCAGACACTGTTCAGCAATGTTAGAATAGAATCTGATTCCATGGTACACTTTGCCTAATTCTAGAGTTGCACTTATCACACCAGGCATAAATTTCTTTCTCCTTGTCTGTATCCCCACTAAGCTTAGAGAAAAATGCTATCTTCCGTTCATTTTTGGGTCTCCAGCATCTAACACAGTGTTTGACACATAGCACATACTCAAAAACATTTGATGAATGGTACATGAAGAAACAGATATTCTGTTTTTTGTTTTCAATAGTTGTTTTTACATAGAGTTACATTCACAATCCTTTGTAATAAATAGCATATATTCAAAGAATAAAAAACTGATGGTGAGTGTGTAGATTATAATAACAAAATAAAATAGCTACCAAAGGATAAAACTGGTATGCTATAAATAATTGGCCCAAAGAAGTAATAAAATTGATTTACAAAATTTAAGAGAAAAGAACTATGTCTTTTTCACACCTTAAATATACATATGAGGGATCCCTGGGTGGCTCAGTCAGTCAAGCATATGTCCCAGCTCAGGTCTTGATCCAACAGTCCAGGGATCAAATCCTACAACATCAGTTTCTTTGCTCAGTGGGGAGCCTGCTTCTCCCTCTTCCCCTCCCCTTGCACGTATGTGTCTGTGTGTGCTCTCTCTCTCTCTCACAAATAAAATCTTTTAAAAAAATATACATATGAATTTTTGCTTCAAGTTCAAAATATTTCTGTTTTTCAGACCATTCTAACTATTCAAGGGAGGTGACACTGAAGAAATCTTTATTTTATTTATGCTATCATCATCAACCTAATTGTAAATTTAAAATGTTTTCAGTTTAGAGATGGAAGATAAAAAATACAGATATTAAATGAAATGTTCTAAAGAGTGAAAGTAGCTGATTCCTGTTAATTTCTAATTAGCTGTCAACTTTTATCATAAAATCTCAAAATAAGTGATTATTACTCACTTAAAAGATAAGCTAGTTTATAAATCATTACTAAATTACAGGGCTCCTTCATATAAGATTTTTTTAAGTTATGAAAACACTTTTATCCCTTTATATTTAAGCAATCATAATAGAAACTAAGCATGTGTTAAGAATGTTTACAATTATATAGCAATACTTATTTCCTTAAAAAGTGGTTAAACAAAGAGTTATACTGCCCTTTCTTATTAAAAAAAAAATAAAATTTCAAAATTGTCTACCTTTCAGCTTAAAATAAAAGTGAAAAATTAAGAAGGTGTTTTAAAAAGCACAAATACTCAAAGAAATCAGTATTTTAAAACTCTGAGAGCTACACAGAGTAGAGCAATAATTGTGCTCAGGAATACATCTTATTATTATTCTCCTAGAGCCTGGCATCAAGAGAAGCTATCATTTAAATGCTTACTAGGTGAAAGAGAATGAAAGACCTGCACTCTGAAAACTATAAAACATGGATGAAAGTAATTAAAGAAAACATAAACAAAAGGAAAGATATCCCAAGTTCACAGATTGGAAGAACAAGCATTACTAAAATGTTCATACTATCTAAAACAACCTACAGATTTAACCCCTTATCAAAATCCTGAAAGCATTTTTCATAAGATTGGAATACTCCCAACATTTTTATGGAACTATAAAAGACCCCAAATTGCCAAATCAATCCTGAAAAACAAGAATGAAAAATAAGAATAAACAAGAATGAAATCACAACCCATATTTCAAGATATATTGCCAAGTTGCAGCAATCAGAACAGTATGGTACTGGCACAAAAACAGAAACATAAATCAATGGAACAGAATAGAAAGCTCATAAATAAACCCACAATTATACGGTCAATTAATCTTCAACAATGTTGTTAAGAATATCCAATGCAGGGCGCCTGGGTGGCTCAGTGGGTTAAGTCTCTGCCTTTGGCTCAGGTCATGATCTCAGGGTCCTGGGATCGAGGCCCGCATCAGGCTCTCTGCTCAGCAGCGAGCCTACCTCCTCCTCTCCGTCTGTTTCTCTGCCTACTTGTGATCTCTCTCTCTGTCAAAGAAATAAATAAAATCTAAAAAAAAAAAAAAAAAGAATATCCAATGCAGTGGAGGCAACAAGTCTCTAAAGCAAATGCTGTTGGGAAAACTGGGTAGCTACATGCAAAAAAAAGAAAAAAGAAACATCACTTTTTTACACCATCTACAAAAATAAACTTAAAAATGGATTATGGACCTAAATCTGAGACCTGAAACCATAAAATCCTAGAAAAGAGCACAGGCAATAATTTCACTGACATTGGCTGCAGCAACATTTTTCTAGATATGTTTCCTAAAGCAAGGAAACAGAAGCAAAAATAAACTATTGGGACTACATCAAAATAAATAAAAAGCTCCTACACAGCAAAGAAAACAATAAAACTAAAAGACAATCCACCAAATAGAAGATATTTGCAAACGATGTATCCAATAAAGGGTTAGCATCCAAAATACATAAAGAAATTATATAATTCAACACCAAAAAAAAAAAAAAAAGCAATCCAGTTGAAACTGGGCAGAAGGCATGAACATACATTTCTTCAAAGAAGACATGCAGATGGCCAACAGACACATGAAAAGAAGCTCAACATTATTCATGAAAACCACAATGAGATATCATCTCACATCTATCAGAATGGCTAAAATAAAAAACACAAGAAACAACAAGTGTTGGTGAGAATGCAGAGAAAAATGAACCCTCACGCACTGTTGGTGGGAATACAAACTGGTGCAGCCACTAGGGAAAACAGTAGATGTCCCTTAAAAAAATTAAAAATAGAATAACTATATAACCAGTAATTTCATTATTGGGTATTTACCCAAAATATATGAAAACACTACTTTGAAAAGATACATGCACCCCTATATTTATTGCAGCATTATTTACAACAGCCAAATTATCGAGGCAACCCAAGTGTCCATTGATAGATGAATGGATAAAGAAAATGTAGTACATATATACACAATGGAATATTATTCAGGAATAAAAAAGAATGAAATTTTGCCATTTGCAACAACATAGATAGATCTAGAAAGTTAATGCTGAGTAAAATAAGTGAGTCAGAGAAAGACAAGTAAGATATGATTTTACTCATATGTGGAACTGAAGAAACAAAACAAACAAAGAGACAAACCAAAAAATAGACTCTTAACTATAGAAAACTGATAGTTACCAGAGAGGGGATTAAAAGTCCACTAACCATGATGAGCACTGAGTAACGTATAGAATTGTTGAATCACTATATCATACACATAAAACTAATACAACACCGTATGTTAACTACGCTAAAATTAAAATATTTTTAATCTAAAAAATATTTTTGACTAGGTAAAAATAGTAACTCCTCATGTACCAATCATCTTTGTCATGGAAGATTCACATTAACAGTCTTTGTTGCATGTAAATGTACTCCATTATAGTGAGGTAAAGATAACTAGAACCATGGTATGTTGTTGTTTTGTTGTTTCCTCCATGTACAATCTCCTTGGAATCCATGAGGGACTGGGACTGGAAACCAGAGAATGAAACCAGATCTTCATTTCTACTACTGGCAGTAGTGGAACTAGATTACGTAGGACCAAACACCATACTGAAAACACCAAAAATAGCTAGAAAAATATTAAAATAATGATTTTGAAGGCTTCAGAAATACTGAAGCAGAAATGAATTTGGAGGGAACAGAGTAATTCCCAGAGAGTTAAGGCTAGTATTTAAAATATTTAGTAGCACTGAGAAGTTAGGAAACTGAAGAGAGAAACTTCAAAAGAGATTTTGGATTAAGAAGGTATAAAATTGAAGTCTATGGCTCAACAGATAGGAAGGTCCTAGGCAGAACAAACTTTCTATTAGAACACCTTAGAAATAGGGTGAATCAGAAATAAGCCAGCATGAAGAAATAATCTCAATCTTTGATGGAATTAAGATGATCTGAGAATGCTAGCATTCCCAAGCTAAGTGCTTCCAAAAGCAAAAGTGACTCTTCTCTGGAGAAAGATAAAATCTTTCATAGCTTTAAAACACTGCTACTTTTATAGTATCTAGCAAAAAATCAAAAATAACCAGTCACTAAAGAAGACCAAAAAACCTAAGGAAGAAAGGGTAATATAAGCACAAGGAATTCATGTAATCATGTTATCAGTCAGGAACTCCAAAATAAGTGTGATCAAGATGTTTGAGGATTTTCTTTGAATGTTAGTAATGTCATAAGATAAACTATAAAAAGAAAAACAAATCAAAATTCTAGAAAATATATAAGTGAAAATAAGGCAACTATAGACTAATGAGTGGATTAAACATAACTCAAACATAACTGATATATATCCATATTCTAGTTATATGTAATATATATATATACACACACAAACAAAGAGAGAAAGATACAAAGTACAAAAGAAAAACGGTAAAAGACCTTTTTGGAGAAAAGACGTTACACATGGACAACTGAATTGCCATAAAGGGCATCAAGTGAAAGAGAAAATGGGAGAAAAGCAATGTAAATAAATAATGGTGGTGGACTTTTCAAAACTGAAGACAAGTTACAAATTCAAAAATCACTCTAACACTATAGAAAAATTTTTTTAAAAGTACCCATGCCTTTCACAGTAAAACTGGCTAAAAGACAAAAACTTATTTTATGTAGCTGAAAGAAATATATTATCTTCAATAGAGTTACTGCTGACTTTTTGAAATGAGCAAGAAGACAACAGAAAGATACTTTCAAAGTGGCAAAAGAAAATCAGTGTTAACCTAAAATTCTATGTCCAGTAAAAATATCCTTTGAAATAACAATATTTATAAACAAATAAGACTGAATTTTTCAGCAATAGAACAAAACTAAAGGAAATATTAGACAGTATTATTCAAATAGAATAAAATTGTTTAGCAATATTTTTCATTAAGTTATATTATCTTTTAAACTTAATGTTATTGCACACTTAGTAAGACTACAGTATACTGTAAACATAACTTTTTCATGCAATGGGAAACAAAAAAATTCATTTGACTCACTTTATTGCAGTATTTGCCTTGCAGTGGTCTGAAATGGAAGCCATAATATCTCCAAGGTGCCTGGGTGGCTCAGGCCTAATACACCTGTGTTTAGGTGTACAGGCCTAATACACCTGTATTAACAATCTGGTGACATATAAATCATGACCAGATTAGGTTTATTCCAGGAATGCAAGGTTCATTTAAGACTTAAAAATCAATGTAAGTCATTACTTTAAAATGCAGTCTTAAACAATATGTAACACAATAAAGTATTTAAAATATAATTTTCACAATGGCAGAAAAAAAATTGGTGAAATTCAAAACTTATTGGGGTACCTGGGTGGCTCAGTCGGTTAAGCATCCAACCCTTGATTTCTGCTCAGGTCATGATCTCAAGGTCATGGGATGAAGTCCTGCTCCAGGCTCTGTACTCAGTGGGGAATCTGCTTCAAGATTCTCTCCCTCTGTCCCTACCCACTGCCCCCCCCACCAGCTCATTCTCTCTAAAGTAAATAAATAAATCTTAAAAAAAAATCAAAACTCAGGGTGCCTGGGTGGCTCAGTCAGTTAAGCAGTAACCTTTGGCTCAGGTCATGGTCTCAGGGTTCTGGGACAGACACCCACATTGGGGTCCCTGCTTGGTGGGGAGTCTGCTTCTTCCTCTCCTTCTGCCTCTCTCCCCACTATGCACATGCTCTCTATGAAATAAAATCTCTGAAAAAAGATCTTTAAAAAATTCAAAACTCAGGGCACCTAGGTGGCTCAGTAGGTTAAAGCCTCTGTCTTCAGGTCAGGTCATGATCTCAGGGTCCTGGGATCAAGGCCCGCATCAGGCTCTCTGCTCAGCAGGGAACCTGCTTCCTCCTCTCTCTCTGCCTGCCTCTCTGCCTACTTGTGATCTCTCTGTCAAATAAATAAATAAAATCTTTAAAAAAAAATTCAAAATTCATTCTTGATTTTTAAAAAATGCTCACAACCAAGTAAAGTTAGAAGGGAAAAAAAAATTTTTTAAAGATTTTATTATTTGACAGAGAGAAACACAGCCAGGGAGGGAACACAAGCAGGGGGAGTGAGAGAGGGAGAAGCAGGCCTCCCGCAGAACAGGGAGCCCGATGTGGGACTCGATCCCAGGTCTCCAGGATCATGACCTGAGCCGAAGGCAGTCGCCCAACCAACTGAGCCACCCAGGCACCACTAAAAGGGAAATTTTTTAGCCAATAAAATATATCTATAAAAAAACACAAGAGGGTGCCTGGGTGGCTCAGTTGGTTAAGCAGCTGCTTTCGGCTCAGGTCATGATCCTAGAGACCTGAGATCGAGTCCCACATCGAGATTCCTGCTCAGCGGGAAGCCTGCTTCTCCCTCTCTCACTCCCCCTGCTTGTGTTCCCTCTCTAGCTGTGTTTCTCTCTGTCAAATAAATAAAATCTTAAAAAAAAAAAAAAAACAGAAGACATCATAATTAACATAATGTTCAAAACTTTCCTTTGAAATCAGGAATGAAAAAAAGAATAAAGGCTTTATTCAATATTCTACTGCAGGTCTTAGATACAGCAATAAGGAAAAGAAAAACTGTATAGGTGTTCAAAAAAAAATAAAACTGCCATACATGTAGAGGAGAGCTGAAACATAAATTATAAATAAAGTATGGGAAATAACAAATGAATTTAGCAGGGTTGCCAAATATAAGATAAATGCATGAAAATCAGTTGCAGTGCACTTATACTACCAATGAATGAAAACAGAAATGTTAAATACCATCTGTAATAGCATTACATAACTAAACATTAAATAACTAACAAAAGATGTGTAAGACAGAAAATTATAAGATAGTAATGGGACAAAAGTAAAAAAAATAAAAGAAGGATTACTATGTGAATGAATCAAAAGATTCAATACTATAAGATGTCAACTCTCAAAGTTGTTCAATATAATCCCACTTTTGGTAGAAATATCAGTTTCTAAAATTCACAGGGTAGCACTAACAGTCAAGGTAGCTAAGAAAATTTCAGAAACAACAAAGTTGAAGTACTTGCTCTATAAAACATCCTAATTTATTATAAAAGCAAAATGAATTAAGATAGCAAATTTGGGGAACAAAGACAAATATAAATCTCATGGAACAAAATAAAGAGTTCAGAAACAAATCAATGCATATATGAACATTTGTGAGAAGGAGATGGCCTTCTAAATAACGTAAATCAATGTGAGAAAAAAATGCACTTTTGACTTTTGAATCACCACACCTTACATTAAAAACATTTATTCTAGGTAGAGTGTAGAAACAAGAAAAGCAAAGTAATAAAATATCTAAAGAACAGCATAAAAAATTTTCATTTAATTAAGTAAGGAAAGAGGTCTTTAACAGGACACTAAAAGCACTGGCAATACATTAAACAACTGATAAATGGGACTGCATGAAAAAAAATAAAAGTTCCTATTAAAAAATACAGGGATAAAGGAATAAATGGTAAGCCACATAATAAGAAAAGTATTTCCAACACATACAATGAATGAGGAAACCTCAGATTCCTACAATTTTATTTTGCAACATCCTGCAGGTGCCGTCAAAGAGCAGTGTGTTGTAATTATTAGTGTGGTTTGCCAAAAATTGCAGCCCCTTCCACCATCTGTCCTCCTTGTGGTTGGGTGGAAACAAGTAATGAATTCTGGCAAATGAGCTGTCAGCAGACTGCACATTTGAGACCTTCTATTGCCATCTCTTGCCCTGACATAGCATTCTACAACATTTAAAAGGATGGCTATCTGTCAGCAGTGACCTCCATCAGACATCTCCAATGGACATGTAAGCAGGTAAACTAGTATGAGGGTATATATGTATAATAGATTATGATATAAAATGTATTTCCTAGTATAGATAACAGGAAAAGAAAATCTAAAGGGATATTCTGAAAGGATGATTTCAATGAACTGTATCTATGGGGAAATGAAGTGTGGGGTTACTGCAAGGTATTATCAACCAAGGACAAAGTGAAATTGAATAACTTCCTGGGAATGAATAACTGAAAGAGAATGAAGAGGGTGAACGCTACTCCCTCCAAATTCATCTATGTAAATCTCCATCAGAATTGTTTGGGGAGCTTGTATTACAATGCATCCATTCATTCTCTAAATGTTCAAGAGCCTATTAATTGCCAGATGACAGGAGAGGGAGCAGTGACTATAACGGATCAAGTCCATAACCACACTAGCCTATAAACTAATTGGGGGAGATCTCAGAAGATGCTTCTACAGTCACATTCTCTATTGTCCAAAGCACTTCTCAGGGTTACTTTGTTGTCAATAAATGTATCCTTTATGTACTCTTCCAGCAAGGAGATTTACATGCCCTTCTTTGCTAAATTTTCACCAATAAAATGAAGGATAAGACTATTGTGTTCTTATCACATTTATTTCAACAAGTTCACGAACAAGATAATAATAAAGAGGCTGAGACTACTACTAGAACGCACCAATAAAATGGAGGCTTACTAGTAATTACCACTACATCATGTCTTGGAGTTTGTATACCATTTGCACCTTTTAATTTTTTCTAGTTTTAGAACCTTACACTAGTTACAGTTAATGTAACTTCTTAGCAACACTAGTAAAGAAATATTTAGTGGAAATAGTTGATATTCTATGATGGAAATCAGCTGATTTTTTTAATAAAAGGAATCCTTTCTTTCATTATCTTATAAGTAGATGATAAATAACTAAAAAGAACAAAATTAAACTGTCAATTTTATACCATAAAAGTACAAGAAAATGTTATAAAAGATAAGGAAGAGTAGGACCTATTTGTATCTGAATTTTTATATTATCACACATTATGACACAATCACCATCCTTCTTTTCTCTAAGATACTACAAGCTGTACTTCAGTGGTAATTATTATAGGTATATTCAAGGGTATCTTCCTAGCAGTTCTTAAAGCCAATGTCAAGTATTCAAACTCTGATTTTTAAAAAATTGTTCAAAATCAAAATCTGAAAAAATAGTTTCCATTTATTTTTGAGAGAATTAGAACACTGAAAAAATATCCAAAAGGCAAAATAATATTAGCAAATTCCTAAATATACCACATAATTCAGCCCTGAATAATTAGATACTAAGCATTTTAAATAAACATATTTCAGAAAGACTTTAGTATTAAATACTCTTTATGAATGAAAACAAATATTCTCCAAATTAGCATATTTGTGTATTTATCTTTTTAAATGTTTTATGTGCTATCAAGAGATTACAAATTTGTGTACTAATAATGTCTTTAAATTATGAGACATTTGGCAATATATTTGCTTTTCACATTTGACAGTCCCTGATTTTTCTGAAAAATCTTTTACTTTTTTAATATTTATACTATTTCTCAATTAATTGTACTCATTTATTGAGAATGAAAAAGTGAGGGGCATATGAAACAAGCAAATGTGGGTAATATTTATGTCACAGTAAACAAGAATGCATAATTCCTGCTGTCTGTTTTACTCAGTTTTAAATATACATATATGCTTTGTGTCATCATTTGAACTACAGAGGTCAGGGAAGTCATCCTCTAATCCAAAAAAACACAAAGAATTTCAAATTTCAAGGTTGAAAGGTTTAGATTCCAAGCCTTTAGTAATGAAATCTCCTAATTTTGATCAAAACCACACTCTACTTGATCCAAATTGCAAGTGAGGAAAGAGAATATGAACAGGTTTTTGAATAATAAAAATTCAAACATGTATGGACCATCTTTTTGAAGGTAGCTTTTATGAAAACATTCACAACCTAAAAATGTAGATTAAATTTTTAGAATATACTCCAAATAGGAGAAGTTTTGGGAAAATCTACTGTACCATCTTTTACATATTTTGGAGAAGATAAAAAATAGGGGTGCATGGATGACTCAGTCAGTTAAGCATCTGACATCAGTTCAGGTCATGATCTCAGGGTCCTGGAGCATAGCCCCGTTTCAGTCTGCATCTCCCTCTCTCTGTCCCTCACCCTTACCCATGTATTCTCTCTCTCTCAAATAAATAAAATCTTTTTTAAAAAAGATAAAAATATACTCTGGCCACATAGATACAACCTATGCTCTGCTCAGTTCTTTGTTAAGGACATACTTTAAGCATTAAAGAAATAAAAGGCCAGAGGCGCCTGGGTGGCTCAGTCAACAAGCATCTGCCTTCGGCTCATGTCATGATCCCAGGGCCCTGGGATGATCCCCGCATCAGGATCCCTGATGGGTGGGAAGTCTGCTTCTCCCTCTCCCACCCCACTGCTTGTGTTCCCTCTCTTGCTGTCTCTCTCTCTGTCAAATAAATATATAAAATCTTGAAAGAAAGAAAGAAAGAAAGAAAGAAAGAAAGGAAGGAAGGAAGGAAGGAAGGAAGGAAGGAAGGAAGGAAAGAAAGAAAGAAAGAAAGAAAGAAAGAAAGAAAGAAAGAAAGAAAGAAAGACCCAAGAAGTAACAACAAAAAAAAGTTATATAGAAATATGTCCTTTGAAAACCACAAAATTATATTTATTAACAAAAGGCCAAAATACCACGTATCTTAAGTTAAAGGTGTTAATGAAAACAAGAGCACAATTGGAAACTTAAAATGCTTTTCACAAAAATCACTACCCATAAAATGTACCATTTGCAGATGCCATTTGTATCAAATGACCAAATTTAGAGCCCAAGAGGTATAATGACAAGCAAAAACAACAAGGGAATTATATTGCAAAACTGAATTTTGTGGAGTCAAGAAAACTACTTGGGCACACTTAATGTTTTGGAGTTGCAACTCTAGATTAATGTTTCCATTAAATAAAACAATAGCTCTAAAAGCCAGAGTCTAAATAAATGAAAAAGATAATTCTGTGTGACTAAATAAATGCAAGAAAAAAAATCAATCTTAAATGTTGGGTGAGAGGAAATTTATGTTATCAAAACAAGTAGCAATAAGTATGAACATGAGGTAATAGTCAAAGCTAAAATCACTCATTCATCCATTCATTCATTCACTCATTCATTCGGCAAATATTTACTTAGCACCTACTATTGCTAGAATCTGTTCTAGGAGTTCCAGATATAGCAGTGAATAAAACACCCAAATCCCTATTTTCATGGAACATATACTAGTATGGGGAAAGAGACAAAAAAAAAAAAAAAAAAGGAACACATTTAATATGTGAATATTTGAGTAGGGGTACACTGAATAAGTGGGGGGAAATCAATGGATTTTAACAGTCAGAGCTCCTTCTCTGGAGTTGTTAATATAGAGAACAGAAAAACAGAACATCTGCAGTAACCCCTACATATGAAAATGAGGGCAACCGAAACCCAATCCACAATTTCTCTGATCCCAGATAGGCAGGATAATTATGGAAGGGTGGATGTGCACGGGGGTGGGGCAGCGGGTGAGGAGAACAGGACAGGAAAGTCTCCAAATAGGTTCACATCACCCACTCACAATATGACTGGAGAGACCTGATTTGGATCAACTTAGTATAGATTTCGTGTAATTTTCTACTGCTTCTGGTAATTATGCAAGTCTGTATTTAGGTCTCTAGATTTCTTCCTCCATTTCTTATCTCTCATCTTAGAAGAATGGTTCCCTTCTGATACATTTAACATAATTTTTTCAAGACAATGTGTCCACAGTGGGACACATGCAATGATTTTAACTGGTAGACAATTTTTTAATTTAAATTTATATTTACAGATATGCTTAGAATAATATTTAGGATTTTTTTTAAAGTGAGTAGATTTAAAGTAAAGCTCAAGAAAAAAAGGAAAATAAATATTAGTGCACGTTTACTCAGATGAGATCCTCAGAGAATAAGTTAATGACAGAAGCTTGAGAAACATGGCATCCTTAAATTTCACTGGCTTTTAATCATTCTAGATTCCCTATCTAAATTTAGTAAACTTTACATTTTTTATAAGATTTTATTTATTTATTTGACATACAGAGAGAGACAGCAAGAGTGGGAACACAAGCAGGGGGAGTGGGAGAGCTAGAAGCAGGCTTCCTGCTGATCAGGGAGCCTGATGCGATGTGGGGCTCAAATACGGGATTCTGGGATCATGACCTGATTTGAAGGAAGATGCTTAAGAACTGAGCCACCCAGGCACCCTGTAAGCTTTACATTTTAATGGTCTCTTTCTTTTCTACTATCTATTACGTCAGTGTACAGAAAAATGTAGTAAAGAAATTTGAAAATATTTTCCTCAGTCTATTTTCCACCAACTTAAAAAATTTTCTTTTTCAGTGGCTTCAGAAGCTGTCATTTTTAGCTCTTGGATTAGCAAATGCTGGTATAACATTATTTTCATCCCTTTTATTTAATCTGTAATGTTTTGGCAATTTTAACTTTAGATATTTCTAGCATGTATAGAAGTAATATTATTTATTCTATTCTATCTTTAATACAATCATTTCTTATTTGAGAAAAATATCCCATGGTCTTAAAAAGTATAGTGATTCAGTTAAATCACACCCAGATATACCCTTTGAAACATAAGGTTACATAAAACAAAGACTGCAATGTAAGATTAAAATTAAATCTTATACAGGAAAAAATACAAACACATCATTATATAATAGAGAATACAGAACATTCTCTGGGTGCAACAGCTCAGTTTCAACTCTTTCCTGAGCTACCCTTAGCAAATGTTTTCCAAGAGAAAAAGGTGATATGCAATTAACAGAGGAAAAGCATGCTACATGGTGCAATAAGACAGATGGTTTAGTCCTAAATCCATTTTTTCAGTGCATGGCAGTTAATGAAGTTTTGATGTGATCTGATAGTACACAGGTCTTCAAACACATCTGAATTCATCTGTCACTTAATTTCATGAATTTAGGACTGCCAGCAATAAAAGTATGTGTAGCTTTCAAATTCTATAAAAATGTTATCTAATATAAAAATGTTTTCCAATCAGGTAATAAATCTCATTTATATAATATTATTTACTGACAATCAATTAGAACTTTGTGAGAAACAAAAAACCCTTAAAACAGTAATACTATCATGGGCTTTAAATCAGATCACTTCATAAAGTCATACTTTCAGCTATAGTTATTATTATGTTCTTCTTTCAGCAGATTCTAAGAACTCACAAAAAGGTTGGCATTATTATTGCTCCTATTATTGTTCTTATTTTATTGTTACAGAAAGCTGGGAATCTGGAGAATTGAATTATACCTGCTAAGGACAATTTGATATATTTGAAAAGGTAATAAGATAGCAAATTCTATGGATGTAAAAAAATTTTAAAAATCAGACAATTCCATACCCATCTACAATTTCCCCAAAGGCAATCAAGAATTTTCCAGATGAACTGCAATTTTCAAAAGGATATGATGGTCTAAGCAGATCAGTCATGACCCAGACATACTACTTAAGAATTTGGCTCAAAGAGTATCTTCCAATCTACTTTTTCTAAAAATAATACAAATGCCACCTCCTCTAGCCTTCCTTCACTGCAAGGTGGATCCTTGGCTCCAGTCAATTCCTGGCACACCTGCTTGCACTGGCCCTCTGGCCAAAACAAAACATTGGTGTTCTTGTTCGCCCGGCACTCACCCCAGGTCTATTAACAATACCTTGATTTTTCCTTGGAAATTTATGACACTGTCACTAGACACTGTTTTGGTAGGATTCTCAATCATGGTAAACTCATTTTTGCTAAAGGATAGAAAGGTGATTAAAAAAAAAAAAAGTGACCAAGAACGTGTACTCTTCTTAAAATATAATTCCTGAGTAGAGACCACATGAAGTTCAGACTGAGGCACTCTGACGGCACAATTCTGTTGAGGTTGTTCATTAGAGTCCGATACTTCGATAAGCACAGAAGCCTGGTCTCTGCTCTTTCCTAAACTGGTTCCTCAAATCTCCTTTCAAGTATGGTTTCTGTGAGCACCCACTTAACCTTCCAGTACATTCCTTTTGTGTCTATAAGCAGAATTGGCGTCTGTTGCTTGCAGTCAAAGACCTCTATCTTTTTCAGTCTAAAAAAATTGTGTTGAAACCATCTACTTCTGTATGTTTCCTTCATCTCATGCACAAATACAAAACCTTTGCTCCATCCTTCACTGCCTGCCCCCCACCCCGTCATTGCCTTGGCCTATATTTAGAAAGGCTACACATTCTGCTTGAAAAGATTTTGCATACATTTCTATTTCCAACACCAGAATAACAGCTTATGTTTTAATCTTGCTCTGTGCCCCTTATTTGAACTCATCCTACCATATTAGAATTCTTTGCTAGTTCAATTTCTGAGTGAAAACACTGTATCTTTCATTATCATACATCCAGTGCCCAACATATATTAGGTGCCTAAATTCTTTTTTTTTTTTTAAGGTTTTATTTATTTGACAGAGAGAAACACAGCCAAGAGAGGGAACACAAGCAAGGGGAGTGAGAGAGGGAGAAGCAGGCTTCCTGCCGAGAAGGGGGCCCAACGCGGGGCTCCATCCTGGGACTCAGGGATCATGACCTGAGCCCAAGGCAGATACTTAATGACTGAGCCACCCAGGTGCCACATAGGTGCCTAAATTCTTGTTGAACAAGGAATGAAGAACAAAAATTCTGAGATGTAACATGTAATACACATTGTTGGTGCCCTATAAAACCCCTTTCACTGGTGAGTGCACCCACTATGGTCTTCCAGCTGCCCTCTTCTAAGGAGACAGGCACTGCAACCAATGACTAACCACAGGAGCATGAAATGCCAGCCCTTGCCTCACTGTAGGACCAACTTTGTGGTGCAATTCACAGATACCCACAGTATCATGCTGAAGCTGAACTATAGCTTGCTTAGCTGCTTCTTTGCCTTGTCCTGCTTCCCTCCCTCCCCTTCTTCTGAGAGCGCTCCCTTAAACAATGAGCACCAAACCCCCTTCTCAGGTTCGTTTATAGGAAACCCAAATTCTGGAGATGATGCTGAGACACAATTTTTAATGTATTTCCTTCCAGAATTCAGTCTGTTGGAATGAATTCAGAGGACTGAATCAGAGCAAATCTATTTTAGATGGCACAGTAGCACAAAATATAAATTTGTTCTGCTGCCTACTAAAAGATCTTTGAGGGCATAGAAAAGAAGACCCTAAGCAGAACAAAGAAGCCACAAAGGATAATCTTTCAGTCATATTTGACAAGATCTTGCCTGTAGAAAAACTTTGTCTATTGGACATTAACTCAGAATAATGAGAATAAAGAATGGCCATTTGGTGAGTAAATGCTATTTAAATCGACACAGAATAGAAAGGCTATTGTTTCTGAAGTAACTCAGTAACACTACAGAAAATGTATTTTAAAAATCTTATAACCAAAGAAAGATCTGAATTACTTTCATTTAAGATATTATGAAGAGGAATTTTTATATAAAGCTGTTGTAAGCTTTATATAAAGCTTGTAAAGCTTTTTTATATAAAGCTGTAATAAGCCAATAATTTCTAATTATATTCTGCAAAAGTATATTTAAAACTGTACCTTCAAACAAACTTAACTAGGCTGAATAAAATAGATTGAGGAAATAACTTCAAATATTACAACCGACTTTCGGTCATTCCTCATATTTAATGTTTCTTAGTCTTAGCATATTCTGTAGATAAACACTACAGAAGCCCACAAAACCACAACAATAACCCAAGGGGGGACAGCAGCATTGCACAACATACACATTGTTAGCCATCTCCATCATGGGAAGGCATCTTTCCACCCTCCCACTTATTAGTGGAAGGCCCAGGAAAGCCTGGGTCTCAGTGTTGGATCTCTCTGTATTTAATATTGAACCTCATTTATGTTACCCCAACCCTCTAGATGTTTCTCTATTGTTCATAGTTTATCATATATGCACTCCTTCTTTCTAAAACTCGAATAAGTGCATAAGGTCACCAGTAGTGGAAAGTTGGTGACATAAGTTAAACATTTTAGACACTTATTAGTTATTTTTTACAATACAAAAAAAATTACCCACAAATTAGCAATTTAAAATAACAAACAATTACTATCTCAGAGTTTTTGCGTGTCAGGAATCTAAAAGCAGCTTAGTGGAGTGGTTCATGCTCAGGATGTTGCTGTGGGCATTGCAAAATTTGAAAGGTGCTGTTGAATATACTCATTTACACTGTTGTGGACAGGTCTGAATTTTTTGTTGGCAGTTAGCTGGAGGCTTCCATTTCTGACAATGTAGTCTTCTTGAATGTCCTCACAGGTAACAGGCATCTAGCTTCCCCAGATATGAATGATCCAACAGAGAGAAAATGACGGAGCAAGAGATATCCACAATTAAAGCAGAGTTCTTTTATAACCTTATCTTGCAAGTGACATGCCAGCACTTCTAGCATGCGCTATTGGTCACAGAAATGCACCCCGGTTTGATGTAGGAGAGAACTACACTGGGATGTGCCTAGCCAGAGATAGGAATCAGAGGAGGCCACATTAAAGGCTGCCTGCCATAAGGCACATTTATGAAAGACAGAGGGTACATAAAGTTGCACGGATCATGGCTACTGCAAAAGTGGGCACCATTTTTCATTATATAGCTCCAGAAGGGCTCTAGCTCAGAATCAGCTGATACCAGGTACAAAAGTGAGATGAGGGGGTAAAATGGAAGAGATGAATTAAAGGACCACCACAGGAAGGAAGCATACATCAGAACCCCACTCCACACTCCAGCAGTGCTCATTCCTGGCTGAAGCTCTAAAACAAGTATAGCACACTCAGATATGGTGAAGCAGAGGAACTACAGACAAACAACATAAATGAGTGAAAACGAGTAAAGAAGATAAACTGGGACTTGAGGTAACATTTACTTTAACACAATATTCTTCATGCCCACAATAAAATAGGATCTCTTTCATTTTCTTAAAACACAGAACCTGTTGGAACATAGGGTGGCTCAGTGGGTTAAGGCTCTGCCTTCAGCTCAAGTCATGATCTTAGGGTCCTGGGATCAAGCCTGGTGACCCACTCAGCGGGAAGCCTGTTTTGTGCTCTCCTCTGCCCCTCCCCCCTGCCTATTACCTCTATCTCAAATAAATACATAAAATTAAAAAAAAAACCTGTCTATTATTTTTCCTCCTTTGATAGGGAAATTGTTAGCAATTTTGCCAATAAACATTTTTTGAGGACTTACTAAGTGCCAAGCACTGTTCTAAGAATAAGGCAGAAAATGAGATAGCTAAAAACCCTGCCCTCTAGGAGTTTACATTCTAGTGTGACAGAAACAGATATAAGCATAAAAAGAAACAGATAAATGGTGCTTGGAAAAAAATTATATAAGGTATAGAGAGGGGGGTCAAGCAACTTAGCTAAATAGTCTTAGAAAACTCTTTGAAGAGACACCAACTGAGCTAAGAGCTGAATGATAAGAAGGAAACATGCACACAAAGGCTTGGGGGAACCAAGTTCTAAGTAGAGGGAACTACAAACACAGACTCTAAAATAAGAACAAATTTGACATGATTAAGGGAAAAAATGTATACAATCTAGGTGCAGGAGACAAGAAACATTCCTCATAGAATGCTGGCTTAATAACAAATAGCAATAAACATTCAGCCCCAGTGTTGGGGGGAAAAAAGGGAGGAGTGGGGACTCTGTGAGTCTGAGGAGCAAATGGCTTATCTCAATGGGGTCACTATGTTACAGTCCCAGATGATGTTGTCACCTTATAGATATTTCAGAGGAGTCACAAATCCATTTTGGGGGAAATACGTCATTTTTCGGAGGTTGGCTCAAATTATAAAACAAAAACATCCATTCTGGGTGCCAGTATGCGATCTTCATCCTAAGGAAATATAGTAACTTACTTAGAGGACATAAGGCTATTGATCTATGGTTAGTGTCTTAGAAACTGGCCCTCTTCATTTTAGATAGTGATGGGCAAGTAGTAAAGCAGCCTATTTGCCTATCCTTGCCTATGAATCTTGAAGAAAAAATATAATAATAAAGGGGTAGAAGGAAGAGCTAGAATAAAAAGTATGAAAACTTCTAGAACACAAGGCAAAAAGCAAAGTTGGTGGTGGGGGGGTTGGAGGGAGGAACAAAAATGAGAGACACAGGCAATCAACATCAGAGAGTTAGAACTTAAAAAGAATAAATCAATCAAATAAATAGTACTACAATAATACTGGAGCTTAAAAAAGAAAAAAAGTTGTTTAGACTTTAAAAGGCCCACTAAGTGCCAAACAGGATGAATGCAAAAAGAGCCACTCCTAGACATATAACTGACTTATCAGAACACTAAAGGAAAAGAGATCTTAAAATTTTGGACTAAAAAGTAAAATAAACATAAATCAGATAACCTTTAAAATAATTAACCTCACCTAAGTCTTCTTATAAGCAACAGGTAGTTCAGAAACCAATGAGGAAAATGACAGAAAAATTCTAAGATTCAATGATCTTGAACCTAGAGTTCTATTCCCATTCAAAACCAATCATGGCTGTATAATAAAAATATTTTCAAAAATTTTCAGATATGAAAGGACTCCATTTACTTCTGAGAATATAATATAGCATAAATGCTGCAAAGTATAATTTGATTATAAATATGAAAAATTATGTGAAATTTATAATCTATGACAAAGGAAAAGTAATGATACAGAAGCTGAGAGATCAAAGGAAAAGAGGTAGACGTGCTGATTTTCTCATATTACATTCTGAAGAACTGAGGAATAATTTTCTAAATATGATGGATCAGGAAAGTTCCTTAACTAAGGTATTATGAAACAGAAAATATATATTCTCCAGCAATAAAGTAACGGGTTTATAAAAATTGTTCAATTACATGATACAGGAGTGTTCTAGCCCCAAATCTTTGAGTGACATCAAAAATGTATTATAATAGAAAAGGGGTAATTTTTTGAATAATTTATTGTTTTCTTATTATAAACATACTTGTGAAACAATAAATACATATACTGGCCCCTGTCTCTGGTTCCTGGCACAGGATTATGAAAGCCACGATAAATTGGGGTGGCTGCAGAATCTTTTGTTCTAACACTTAGTCTTTGACCCCAGTTCCTGACACAGATCTCCTAAAACCCTTCCAAGTTCCTAAGTGATAAGAGCACTAGGAGCACCTCTTGTTCTAGTACGTGGTCTTTGTCCCTGGTTCCTGACGCAGAGCTGTAAATCCTTTGGAATTTCCTGGGTGATAGCAGTGTGTTTTGCTCTAATGAGCTGATTCTTGATGGGCTCCTGAATGGGGGGTGATCAGAAGAAAGACCAAACCATGATTAGAAGCTTAGAATGTTCAGAGGCACCTGGGCAGCACTGTTGGTTGAGCGTCCCACTCTTGGTTTTGGCTCAGGTCAGGATCTCAAGGTCATGATCTCAGGGTCTTGGGATGGAGCTCTACCTCGGGCTCTACACTGAGAGCAGAGCCTGCTTGGGTTTTTCTCTCCTGCTCCATCTGTCCCTCCCCACCTGCTCCCATGTGCTCTCTCTCTTCTCTCTTGTTTACTCTCTCTCTAAAATAAATAAGTAAATCTTTAAAAAAAAAAAAAAAAAAAAAGCTTTGCATTTTCAGCCCTGCTCACCATTATCTAGAGAGGGGAGAGGGGCTGGAAGTGGAATTAATAATCGATCATTCCTATGTGATGAAGCCTTTACAAAAATCCCAAAAGTACAGAATTCAGAGAGCTTTGGACTGATGAACACATCTACATCCTGAGAGAGTACTGCACCCCAACTCCACAGGGACAGAAGCTCTCGTTCTTGGGAATTATGGACCTTATACTATGTATCTCCTCACCTGGTTGTTGTTCATTTGTATCTTTATTATATCCTTTATCCCATAATAAACTGGCTAAGGTAAGTTAAGTGTTTTCCTGAATTCTGTGACTGTTGTAACAAATAACTGAATGGGGGTGAGGCATCACTTGAATGCCCAATTTATAGCCAAGTTGGATAGAAGTTATGGGTAACCTGGGAACCTACTCCTTGTGACTCACATCTGAAGTAGGCGGCTGTCTGGTGGGACACAGCGACACAGCCTTTAACCATGAGGTCTGTGTTAACTCCATGTCATGTTAAAGTTGAATTACAGGACACTCAGCTAGAGTCAAAGAGAATTGGTTAGTGTGAGGAAAAACCAATATATCTGGTATCAGAAGTATTGTTGACTTTGGTAACATATGAGAGGTAAAGGAGAACCTGACAGAGGTGAATTTTTCCTATACAATTATAATAGAATAAATAGAATTAAAACCAGCCATGGGTTTCTAGTTCTGTATTCTCAGGTCTGACTAGGCACCCAGTACTGTGCATGGCACTAAACAGACTAGAAAAACAGGAATCATATCTTCTAAAATAAAACAAACAACCTTTAATCTAGTCTGTAGACTTCTTCAGCATTTCTATTCTTCCCAAAAAGGGAGAGAATGGTCATAAGGCATCACTACAAATGTCCCAGATTCTGAATATTTAGATTATTTGGACATTTAGTAAACAGACATTGAGTGACTACTCTTTGCCATGCACTGCTGGGTACAAAAGTATCACCATAGAAAGGAGCATGCTAGAGTCTGTCACTTCATCAAGGGGGAGGCTCATGTATTGAAGAGGGGAAAAGTATCAAAGTTAGGTAAATAACCTAGAAGCCAAAGTTACCTATTTTAGGAATGAGTGCACAAATCCAGGAAACCTCACAAATGGAGAAAATGGGGAACACCCAAGGGACAGCAGAACCTTCTTGCGTTATTTTAATTACAGGAAGTAGATAAGCCAAGAAGGCATTTTGGAATTTGATCAAGTAAAGATTTTTGGTAAAAGCCAAGACTTCATTCCTAACCCCACCTGGAAATGAGGCCCCCAACTTTTGGTGATTATATTACAGTATGAAATAACACATATGAAAGAAGGACTTTGTAATTTCAAGTGGGGCTGAACCTTGGGAGAAGGCTGGGAAAAGGGTCTGCAAAGAGGTCTGTATACCAGAATAAAGAGAATTTCATTATATTTAAAAGAGTTAACCTGAACCTGTGTGCTACAGTGTTTCTGATTCTGATAAGCCTCTTGTTTGCTCAGAACCAAAATAAATGAAGGAAATGGATGTATAATCACAGCTTGTTCTACCTGCCTCCTTACTATCTATCAATCTGGAAGGCTGAAACCACCTATAAAAGGAAGCAGTGGCAAAATAAGGAGTTGAAGTGGTGTGCTCTCTAGAGAAAACTAAGAGAGGGGAGAGGATTAACAGACTAATTTAAATTACGAATTAGGAAAGGCTTCATAAAATGGAGATATTTAAACTGGACTCAGATGGCTGGGTTTTTCTCAGGCATTAAACACAGAAAGGAGTTCTTCCTAGGAAGAAAGTATAACGATGGATTGTTCAGGGGAGATTCATCATACTTTAACCTGACCTAATATCCACAGTACTAAAGGTAAGCATAGAAAGAAATAAAAGTTACAATGAGGCTGCTGATATCCTGATTCTCCTCAGAGCATAATGCATGCCTGCTTGCATGCCAAAGCATCAACGGATTCTTAGAGTAACCATTGAGCCTTAAGCAAATAAAAATGCACTCTCAACCTCAGGTAGAGGCAAAAATTTTCTGGCAAGAAAACTTTTTGTGAAAGGTTAATTTCATCTAGCCTTATAGTAGATGGTAGTTAGGAATAACTACAAGCTAGAATTTATGCTAAAGGAAGAATTTGACATTCACAAAGTACATCAACAGGACTGTCCCCATCTTTATTTTTTTTTTAAAGATTTTATTTATTTATTTGACAGAGAGAAATATGGCGATAGAGGAAACACAAGCAAGGGGACTGAGAGAGGGAGAAGCAGGCCTCCCGCCGAGCAGGCAGCCTGATGCGGGGCTCGATCCCAGGTCTCCGGGATCATGACCTGAGCCGAAGGCAGTCGCTTAACCAACTGAGCCACCCAGGCACCCCAGTCCCCATGTTTAAATGGACAGGTTAGCCTGACAGAAAAGACAGCAATACTTACAGCACACTAGGTCCTCTTTGTAAGATGTGCAGAACCTGATAGTACATACATCCTTTGGGATTGGAATAGGAGGTATGGGGAGCTTGCCTGATCTAAGCCAGAACAGTCTGAAAGGAATGAGTGGAATGGAATGGTGCCTGTGCGCTTTCAACTCTCCGGATGAAGTGTCCATTAAATGCTGAGGGTAGAGGTGATGGCAATGGTAACAAGAAAAGGATCCCATGCTTTCATTTTAGTGTTGGTGCAAAAAGAGTTTGTAACATCACTTTGTTATTCAAAATGAAGCTCCTAGATTCTTTATTTTTACTCTTTGAAATGTTGAAGTTGTCAATTTCACAATACCTGAGCAATAAAGATAATGAAAGCCGAGGGTTGGGAGTTCTTCAGACCTAGGTTCTGATCCCAGATTCAGTGCTTGCTAATTGTGTAACTTTGCACAAGTTCCTCAAAGATCTCTGGGCTTCACTTTCCTCCACTGAAAAATAATGACGAATATACTTTAATTGCTAGAATGCATATGAAGAACAAATGATATAAGGTAATGCATAAAACTACCTAGCAACAGCATTTGAAATTGTTAGCCTCTGTAGCCCCCGGTCTCAGTCTGTTTTCCTTCAGACGGACATACATCCATGAAGGATGGGTGTATGGAGCTTAAGTTTTTCTATGGCTACACAAGAGAAATGGGGATCAATTAAAAAAAAAAAATTCTACCGAACAACCGTTTGCTTCATGATTTGGAACTATAAAAATATTACATTACTACTTATGGCTGATAACCAGGTTTAGCTTTTTCTAAAAGGTCAGGAATAGTTAATATTTACTGAGGATTCACAAGAAGCCAAGTAATATTACAACATGCACAAGGTTCCATGTCATCATGCTGTAAGAGTAACAAAGAACAGTTTATCTCTTAAACATGTGCTGGCCCTATAGTCTCCAGCCATTAGCTGCCATCACTTGCACCTGTTTTGGAGAAAAGGACACCTATGCCAGTGTCATATGCCCACACACACAAAGAAGCTGCTTTAAAAGGAGGTCAGAGAAAGAACAAACGTGTTCTTAGGTTAAGTCTTTTGTTCTGTATAGATCCATCCATTGGCTCACCATAGACGTATGAGGTTCCAAATCCACTTAAAACTTTCAGCCTGCACACTGCAATGTCATACCTCCCTCCTGGATGGCCCATCTACATACTGGCACCCCAACCAAACACTATCGATGACACTTTTGCTGCTGCTCATTAGTGGATATGGTTTTCTGAACATCATCTCCAGCATATGCTCTTGGATTTCGAATTTTGCATTTGACTTTTGACTTAACATACCTGGATCAAACCTCACCCTCAGCCTGGGAGGCAACATAACACAATGTCTGAGGTGACCTGGGACAAACTACCTGTGTTCAAATCCTGACTGCATCATTCTTCTATGTGACCTTGAGAAAGTGCTCTAATTTCTCTCTGCCTCAGATTCCCCAGCTACAAAATGGAAATAATATATCTCAAAGAGTTCTGAAACATAAATAAATTAGTACCTATGAGGCACTTTAAAAGAGCCTAGAGCATAGCAATACTCAATAACTGTCAATGAAATTATCTTTTGATGTCCTAGTAAGGACATATTGCCTCCTCACTACCTAATGTGGCACTTCCATAGGGATGTGGAGCCAGTGCAATGTTTAGGTAGGTGTAGTTTTTCACCCTGACTCTGTCTTAGCATATGCTGTTATGAAACCACTCACCACAGATGGATAAGACATGCTATCTGGAATATGCACAAAGCTTTCCTGAGCTTACAGATGCTTACTAATTTTTTCAACATGTAGACTCAGGAAAAGGAATATATAATTCATTGTCAAGTGACAAATCATGACACATGTTATCACTTTCTAGTATATGTTGTTAAAACAGCTAGGGTTTCCCACAAAGAAGCAAATTGGGACAAGTCACTCATTAAAGAGTAAATTTCTTCACTGCACTTGAGTTAACAGTTTGTCTATTATATCTACGATTTTCTCAATATTAGAAATATCCAGGGTATTCTTAGGCAAAGTGAGTAACTGGGGCTGTGTTCTCCTTACAGGCAATGCCACAATATGTATTATGAATTTTTATCTGAGTTCATCAAAAAGGGAGAATAATGGCATGGAGTTTAGGCAAAAAAAAATAATAATAATAAATAAAAGACAAGCTTTCCTAACATAGGTTAGGCACATGTTTTCAATCAAATTAACCAGCTGATATAGTCTTTACAGTGAACTTGTAAAAGAAAAAGTAAAATAGTAGAGAGAAACAGCTAAATAGCCAAAAAAAAGAAAAAAAAAAACACAGAAAGCAAGGGAATTATTAAATTTCCACTTAGCTTCACTTTGTTTCAAACTAAATGTGTATGAAATTGCCTAAGATTAGTATTCCACCCTCTGTAAAAGAGCATAAAAGCTGACAAATTTTATCTTAATAGATGCAGCATATAGTTTATGGTCTACATGCAAAATTCAGTTAACACAGTTAACTCAAATGCTGACTCTGCAGACATTAAAGCTAAAGGAGTCCTCAAGCATCTCTCCAAAGATGGCCCACTGATGAGTCAAAACATACAATCAATATGTATGAGGGCCAATGTACTTTATTTGGGGTTATGCATAGTTTCTTCAATCTAAGAAGGGATTTTCTGCTAAAGAGGAATTTGTGAGAAAGACATAAGAGCTTACTTTTACTTAGTGGTATCTGTTTGATATGATGAATTAATAAAATAGTATAGAGTAATGAACAAAAATCCCTCTTCTGAAGGAAATGCTCTGAATATTAAGAAAGTGATCATAATGAAAATTGTAGGAACTCATGTTTCTTGAATTAAAAGCATTTTTTTACATTGCTTTTATCTGCTTACAAATAGGAAAGGTATATAATTTGGATTTCTCTATTCAAGAATTGCAGAAAGCTGATATTAGTAGTACATCAAAGGAAACAAACTGCTCCATTCTCTATTTTTTCACAAAAATCACCTAAGTTGACCATTTTAAAAAGAAAATAATTAGATGATTAATACCTGAATGTTATCTGCCACCTAATAGAGCATTTTTGTCATTCAAATAAACAAAATTATGTTAATATAAGAATTTCTTTACATTATGAATATATCCACATATGTAAAAAGGAGACCCAAAGTCTCCTTTTGAACAACAGTATCTTTAAAGACATGCATACTTCTGCTGGCATATAGATATTCTATATAGAAAAATCATTCTCATCGAACGTAAGTTAAATTCAAGGTCATATGTATTTCCAAATATTGTATGTGAAAGAATGGCAAGGACAATCCCCAAAGTCTAAATTCTAAGTTCATGTATTTCTATGCCTTTTTAGAATATTTATGCACTAAAATGAAGTCTGATTTTTCAAAGTTCTGAATATAGAAACAGAAAGATTGTTATCAGATAGGAAGACTAATCCAAAACTTGAAAATAAGGCAAGTGATAAATGAAATTGCATGTCAATTTGAAGAAGCCAAGTCAAAACTAAAAATAGCAGGAACATCCAAATTTTCATTTCCTCAACACTCAGGATGGAATTTGAGTTGAATGACCTTTAATCTGACTTTTAACACGAACATCGCGTCTTCTGATTTTAACACAAGTGACTGAAGTTATTAAGATGTAATTTTAAGCTATTGTAATGTTCAAATTAAAAGTAAGGTTTATGACATCTACGGCAGGTCCCGGACATAAATTAACATACATTTTGAGAAGGAATCAATTTGGGTTGGCTCCATTAAGCTTATGTAAAAGAACATTATTAAGCAACCATATTAGCACAAACAGCGGTAAAATTATGAAGCGAATGGAAAGATAGTTTTTTCATGTTTTTCCTCCTGCCCCTGGGCCTCTCCTTGAAATGGCATAGTCTTCATCAACTAACCCATCATCCTATGGGTTAGACAGCAGCATCACTAGTTCAGGAAAAGCTCCCCTGACCTTCCTGAATAGGTAATTCCCTATCATTCCACATCATAACATCACCTACCTTTACTTCAAGGCAATGGTCACAGCTACTATTTTACTGATGTGTATGTAATTTGATAAATGTCTGCTTATCCTTCACACTGTGCATGCTCCTGCTTCTGCAATGTGTCTGTATTTACAATCTAGTGATTCCTTAGTACTGATCATAAAGTAAATTTTCTACCCAAAAAAAAAATCACACACTAATCTGAATAAAAATCACATGACATTGTTAGATAGATAAATCATATAAATTTTTAGTCTCTTGATAATTATACATTTATTTCTGGGGCAGATGTAGCCACTGAGCATGCTGATATTTTCCTTTATAAATTTCTCAGGAAAATAATAGCAGTTATTATGAGATAAATAGAGAGACAGACATAAAGCCCTGAAATAAACATATTTAGGAAATAGTTCTTCATTTTAATTCTTCAAATAGTAAAATAAATTGTTTAAAAGAAAATCAACATCTAAAAAAAAACAAGAATGTAAATACAAGCCTTGATTCTAGCCCAACAGAAACTATGAAGAGTTAAGATCATCACAGGACATATATTTAATATATTAAAGAACTAGAATAGAATACCTATCATGTCATAAATCAGAGAAAGGGTAATGATAGACCACTAATTATGCAAATAGGGTGGGAGGGTATGCATGCTACATGACAAGAAGAGTGAGGTGATTGATGCTTAGTACATAATATTTATAAAACCAGAAAATACATTTATATTAATAAATCAGGTAATGATATCAATGTTAATGTTTTTTTTAAAGCCTCCTTAGCCCTGCATCTGAATGTCAACTCATTTCCAAGGTCCCAGAACTTCCAAACTACTCAATAGAGGGGTTTCCCACCCACACCCAAAGGAAGCCTGTCATATATGCTTCAGTGAAAATTCCTTAGCATAAAATTATTTTCTCAAAACATCTCAATTGTTCTGAGCTACAATTTGGATTCTCTAAATGACAAAAAGAGTTGAAAGCATATTAAGAAGAGAAAAATACAAGAAAATTTTAGTTTTGAAAAGCAATGCCTACCAGAGGAGTGTTTTTCTCCTTTAAAGGAACTGTGCTGTACAGGAAACTTGGAGGAAAAAATAGCAAGCTACACACATAAATAAGAGAAAATTGACAATATTTCATCTTGAGTACTAGAGGTGAGGAAGACATACTAGAAGTGGACAGACTGCAAGTTCCCCAAAGAAAGTTAAAAATCAAATCGCATTTGTATTATATACCTGAGGTGAGTAATACCTACATCCTAAAATGCATATTCAACTTTAATAAATAACATAGCAGATTTTTTAAATCTTTATCAATTAACATAAAGCTTCATGGATGAGAAAAGATGTATCTAAAGTCAAGGATATTTTGGAAATAAAATGTCTAAGAATAAACAGATCTGAATGCTTCAGTTAAGTGAATTGGTACACAGACCCATCATAACATAAGCACCCATTTTCTATCTGGTGCCATGTAAACTTTAGGGATTATTTTTACTTTCAATTGGGGCCATGTTTATTTTTATTTTTATTTTCTTAATTGGGGCCATTTTTAAAAAAAGATAAGAAAATGGCAACATGAAAAAAATTTTGTTAAATAATGAGAGAAGTATGTCCAAAACCTTATAACTGATTCTTTGGGGTTTTATTTCAATTTTTATATTTAATTTTTTTATAATTTATTTTATTTTTTCAGTGTTATAGTTATTTACTTTGCCATTAATAGAACTGGATGGTGGATTATATGGTATTCATTTTATTTCTTATTTTAATTTTTTGGTATTCATTTTAATTTTACATTTTTACTTGAAAATAAATATATGATTTATATCTACACTTTTAAGTTATGATATATATTATATAATAAAATCATTTTCAAAATCCTAGCATCAGACCATGATAAAAATTTTTGTAGATTCCCTTCTCAAGTATTCTTTCTTTCTTTCTTTTCTTTTTTTTTTAAAGATTTTATTTATTTGACAGAGATAAACACAGCCAGAGAGGGAACACAAGCAGGGGGAGTGAGAGAGGGAGAAGCAGACCTCCCGCTGAGCAGGGAGCCCGATGCGGGGCTCAATCCCTGGCCTCCAGGATCATGACCCGAGCCAAAGGCAGACGCCCAACGACTGAGCCACCCAGGCGCCCTCAAGTATTATTTCTACAGTAATATACAGGTTTTAGCACTATTTTTAGTGATATGGATAATGGAGGTTAAAATCACTAATGCGCCAATATTTTATATCCTTTTTCCATTTAATGTGACAGACTGTATTTTTCAAAAATGACTGCAATAACACCGCCTATCCTGTATACTGCTATATTGTGACTTTGACCTATGGAGAGGTAGGATCTATGTTTCCTTGTTTTAGATCTTGGCTAGCTTGTGCCCATTGTGGAAGTGATGGTATGATTTCTGAGGCTAAAAAGTTGTTAGAGCTTCTGCCTGATTCCTTTGGGACATGTGCTCATGAAATTTTCCTACCATGCCATGTAGGGAAGTCAAGCAGCCCACAGAGAAACCCATGTGGACAGAAACCAGGGCCTCCTTCCACCCCACGGAAAGCCAGCACTAACTTGCCAACCATGTAAAAGAACAATCTTAGAAATGAATGCTCTGATCCCCAGGTAATCCTCTCTGGGTGATTCCACATAAAACAGAGAGGAGCCTTCCCCAACAAGCTCTGCCCAAATTATAGAAATCTTAAGTTAAATTATTGTTGTTTCAAGAAGTTTTAGAGTGGTTTGTTACATAGCAACTGATAAGCAGATATTTGATTTTATATTGTAAGCCAAATCACCATAAACATTAGTTTATATTAGACTTCTGATATCATATTCTGATGAATGAATATACCATAATTTAATTTGACATTCTCTGAAAAATAGATATTATTAGGGTTAGTTCCTATAGCTTTTCCTTATATTTAGTAGAAGCCAAATGTCTAAAGATAAGACATACAAAACACGTAATGCTGAAAAAGATCTTTAGAAAACATAGGCTTTAGTATCTCCCTAATTGCCTAAAATAAAATACCTGAAGCATCTGTTTAACTCTAGTAAAAATAATTTAAGAGAAAAAGATTAGCTTTCATCTTTAAAACTTCATGAGTTCTACCTTGAAATACATGAATTTTATAAAAATGCTTATATTTTATCATATTCTCCTGACACAAAAAGACTAACTCCTGAAGACTATTTTGATAAAAACTATTTTTTCTTAATTTCTGGCCCTAACACTTCTAAATCAAAATAATTATAAAATGGAAATAAAAATTTACCTGGCAGAATTGTAAAAATGGGGTTCTGAATGCCATGTCATGATCTAGTGCCAGAATGACACTCTCAGACTCCAGAGGTGTTCAATAATACAAATTCTTGCTCCCTCTCCACTATCTAGCCAAAGAAATTCTCATTCACTAGCTCTGAAAGATGGGGATATTTGGTTGTGATATTTTATCATATATTCCCTACTAACATCCCCATCCCCAAAAGAGATGTCTCACCTCCTTTTGAAAGGTGATTTCTTCAACTGAGCTCTAAATTCTAGTGTTCTTGCTCCAGGGACTCTGTTCCCATGCTTTTCTCCACCCTCTCAATAGATTTATGGCTTCATTTTACTTTTAATTTCTCACATGCCACTAATTCTTTCAAATATTCACAAGTCTTTGATTTTAAAAACATACTTCCTTCACCCCATCCTCTTTGGGCAATTATTTTATTTCTTGTATTCCTTGTCTTGC